>MAVT02000657.1:0-24645 GCA_001702395.2 Diaporthe helianthi
GGCTTATAGAAGTAAATTAGAACGTTACTATAAAATTTCCTATATAGTAAAACTTGCTATATTTATTTAAAAAGATATATTATATCTTATCCCTCTAGGATGCTTACTATAGTTCTAGCTTAGTAGAGGAACTTAAACAATATAAATAGTTAATAAGTATCTTAACTAATATTTTATATAATAATATACTTAATAATTATATCTAAAGTAGAATTATATAGATTTATAGTACTTTTTACCTTAATTATATAGTATTTAGAGTATAAACTATACTTAACTATATTTAACGTTACCTTTAAGTTCCTCTATTTTAGGCTATATACTACTATTATAGCTAGCCTTACTAGTAATATCCTTTATAGTAAGCTCTACTAGTAATAACTAGTTAATAGTTTTTTAAGCCCTTATATATTACTTTTTAACTACTAGTAGTCTTATACTTTAAATATAAGCTACTACTTTAGCCTCTTTATAATCCTTCCTATTAACTACTAGTTTTACTAAATAGTTTTCTATTATATAGTATTACTATAATTATCCTCTTAATTTAAAGACTAAAGGGTTAAATTATTCTACTCCTAGGCTAAAGTTAACACTTTAAATTAAAGCTATTATTATACTAGTTTTATCTCCTACATAAACTCTTAAGCTTATAGTTATTAACTTTATCCTCTTACCTATTATAAACTTTTTATAGCTTATACTACTCTTCAAGATACCTATTTTATTAGTTATAAATATAACTAGTTTTTAAAGCTACGCTTTTATAGTAGTAATCTTTTTTAGTAAAACGACTATAAGTAATAAGTTATTAATTAAAAGGTTATAATTAAGCTAAAACACTTTATAAATATTAGCTTTTTTTTTAAAAAAAAAAAGGTGACTAGATTCGTCTTTATTAGTAATTTAATTTATATAGATTATACTTTACTATATAAATATAGAGTAGGTGTAAGTTATAGGTAAATAATTACCTTATAAAGCTTTCCCCTTAAGTATATATTTTATATAGTTCTTTACTCTAGAGAGTAGTTTAAGTACTACCTATAATACTTATAGAGAAAGCTTTTTAAGCTACTTTTCCCTATTAAACTTTTCTAGTACTAAGGTCTTTTAATAGGCTTCCTCTAATCCGCTCTCTAAAGCTCTCAATACTCGAGTAAATTTTGACCAAGTACATTAGCATTGATGGCTCGCAAACAACACACTCAATGCTGGCGGAACCTCAATCAGGGTGAATCTTTTAGGCAGCAGGCCCAAGACGGCTTACCCTGCGTACTATTTGCGTACTACGTAAGTACTCCGGAAGTACCTCACGCTAACAGGGGCGTAGCTGGAGTGGTGAAAAGCTTCCTCTCAAGTGCTCTTGGACCTACCGTTACGCTTTTACAAACAAATACATTCGTGCTCTTCGCCCGTGCCGCTGGGTCATGATCGGTAGACCACCGCATCACCAAGGCATCTGAAGATGCAGCTCGCATTTTCCTTTGGCAGTGCAGCTCTTACAATTCCATTCGCAGCGACACCGTCTCCAAAATGGCAGCATCAATAACGACCTTCCCCCAGTTTGGCGACTTCCCCACCGAAATCCGCCTTGCCATCTGGCGCCTGTGTCTGCCTCACCGCGTCGTGGAACTCGACCAGCAGCCAGTCGACATCATCTGGGACGAAGACGAGGAGGATGACCCCACTTGTCCCGCGAACAGTTTGACCCAACTGCACAACAAGGCTCCCCCGGCCGTAACACGGGTCTGCCGCGAGGCGAGGCAGGTCGCCTTCGAAAGGGGCCACAAGCTGCCTTGGTTTCCCGACCCCCGTGATCCGGAAAACACCCAGGATTTCGCCAAGTACATGGCCTTTGACTTGTGGCTCGACCCGGAGCGCGATATCATACACATCAACTGGGACCCCATGGCTGACATCGACTGGATGTCCTACGACTGGGGCGACCCGATCCGCTGTCTGATGTCGTTTGCGGCGCGGACAACCGCGCGGATGGCGTCTTTCCGGCTCGGCCTCTTGCGCGCAATGAAGTCCCAGGACGTGCCCCACCGCCACTACAGATGGACCCGATCTGAGCTGGCGGACCTGATACGCGCCCAGAACCCACCGCTGCGGTGGTCGGTTGTTATGAGGCCGCCTTTCCTGGTGCACGCCGATGATGTTGCTCACACCGATGGTCTATTTGGTCTACTGGGTGACGCGCCAGTCCAGCTTGTCGAGATAGATGACGGCCAGAGAATCCAAAAATATTTCGACATCGCCGATACCCCTGGCTCCCGTCTCAACGAAGACGCGTTGCGGGAGGCTCAAGACGAGCTGCTGGATATCACGAAAACACTTTTCGTGGACCTCGAGACAGCGCCCTCGTTTCATCCAGTTCTCATGTTCAGGCTTTGCCCGTGCAAAACTAAACGGATCTCTTTTTGAATGCTCCACCACGTTCAAAACACAATGAGTGTGTGGAAGACAATGGGTCAGAACCCACATGCAGGCGGGCCTGAACGGCTGGGGCGTCATCGGCATCGATCTTGGCTTGTTGGACGGCACTGGGCAGCTTTCACAGACATACTGTTAAATAGTAGCAGGGAACGCTTAGTTCTAATAGTCTTAGAAATCAAGTGTGAATAGAGGTAATTCCTACTACTAATTATACGGCTTATTTACTCTCCATATTTTGACACTGTGTCTTTTGCAAACGCTGGGTCTCTGAGCGTTTACCACTGTATGAAGGGACCGTACGCCTTCGGGTTGTCTACGGATTAAGAACAACACCACTTAGGTAATAACCCTGGATTTTACGGCCTATGATTTCAATGTTGGAAAAGAACAGCATTATCTACTTGCAGTTTACTTTAAGTTAAGCACTTTAATCATTAGGTTCCATGGCAGAACAATATAATGACTAATCTTCCGTAGTGACACTTTGTAAGAATATCTCGTCCAAAAGTTTGTCTTTGTCTTCGGGGCTTTACTATTGACACAACTCCACTGGCAACAGCTCTAGAGGTCTATGCCAATGCCAGCTTCTGGGTCCATCTTTACACTGAAGTCTTAGACATGCTGGGACCGTACTGTCGTTCCGATTCGAAGTCCGCCGTTTCCATTGCAGATACCCTATGCCCGTCAACGGATGACATTCAACCCTACTGGATCAGCGCTCCGATTGTCGGCCAATCGGTCAACTGGTAGTAGTGACCGGGCATGGGGAAGTGTTCTCCGGGTCGAAGATTTCGTCGCCGGGGAAGATTGGCCAGATCTCATTGATGATGGCGGTGGACGAGTTTCCCCTGGCAGCACTGACTTCGATAAACAACGTGTCGGACCACACGGGAGACCCGTCTTGTGGGTTTACCAAGGGAACGAATGTAAAGTTCCCAGTAGCCCCACATACTTGTCCGACATCCAGCAGTCGGGGGAGTCCCACGGGACCAATCAAGGCCGTGACCTCGTAGTCGGTAATAAAGTCACCAGACGACTGAATATAAAAGCCGCTGAGCTTGATCCAGCTGTTGAAGAGGAGGGCAAACCTCACGGTGGGGAACTTTTGCTCTTCAGTCGTGTTGATGTCGTTGTCTGTCGCACGACCGTTGCCGCCGTAGTTCCTTTGCGGCCACGAGTTCAGTTTTTGGGCTGCTGCTGAAGCAGCCAAAGGAAGAAGGGCCAGGGCTGAAGCAAGGCGGACCATATTGATCTATGGACGAGGCGGGGCAGATGAAGGCAAAGAATTTGGAGAGAAGCTGTGAGTTGCAAGCACATGAGTGAGTGGTGGGATGAACAGCCAGGACTTGCCAAGCTTATGTAGAAAAGAGAAGGGATAAGCAGAATAGGCAGAAGCCTGGTCTGTGGAGTGTTTTTTTTTCACGAGGTGGAAACTGGGTCTAGGCTGACCGCATGTGAGCTGCTGGTTTCGGCCTAGACTGTCTGCAGCCTGATACTCAGGCTCGCGACAATATCAATTTTAGACGGTTGAGAGTGTGTAAAAATTGAGAAGATACTCAAAAGTTTCACTCGTGCAAACCTCGTCTGAACATTGAAGCATGTGTTCAATGTTGGCTCTGTACGAGGTCATAGCACCAGCAACAAGGACCGTGGACTCAACCTTGGAGAGGTTCAGAAATGCCTCCCATCGCTAAAGCTGCTGGAATGAGGCTGTAAAATTGCGGACCGGAAGGATTAGAATATCTTCAACCAAGGTTGTTGGAATGACATTGCGCCAGATGACATCTGGACTGGAGCACGCATTGGCAGCACAGCTGGGCACGAGCATCGCCAGAAGAGATTATCCTCTTCCTGCCCGACGAACGCATCACTGAAATGCTCTCCAGGTCCGATCCTGCATCAGATCCTTATACCGGTCATTGGTTTTGGAGGATTCAGATCCATGTCTGTCCTGAAGCCTGTCCTGTTCGTGGGCTCGGCGATTCGGATAGCAGTGATTCGCGGTTCGTCTCATGTCACAGCCCTCCATCAATACCTTACGGTAGTCACGTTTTCCAGACTTTAAAATACAAACGAGACGTCCTCCTAATTTTCCCCCCATAAATTCCTGTACATCAGCTACTGGTGTACCCGAGAAACACTGGAAGTTCAAGCTTGTCGGCTCTAGCTGCCTGGCCCATCTCGCCGTTAGGATAGGCGCCTTCGAAATTGACAGCGACGGTGCGTTCTTGAGACCAGGTTGGCTCTTTCCAGCAAGGGGCTAAAGGATGGAAACCAAATTGTTGTATGTCGAGAGGAGAGTGGGAAGTGTTGTGGACTGGGACTGGTTCTCCATTTGCATGTGCAGTTAGCGTGGCGTGATCCGTCAGACCCACCACTAGCGGTACCAGCTCGTGCTGCTTCTCCACCCAGGATAAGAATCATCCAGAAAAATGGGGCTATTCGACTTGAACACATGTGCAACTGATCCAAATATTCTTTCTCTTGACCCAGTCCTCGTTCTGACCTGTTGCATTTTAAAGGGGTAGTCCACATTGTTCGGCTAGTCACAGGGGTCGCTGCTCCAGCGTTCTCGTGTACCTTATCTGCTGGCGGTCCGCTGGGCTGGAACACACCGGTTGTAAGTGGACGCCCTGCAGGGGGTGGGGGGTGGTGGTGGTGGGCAGTCTGCACCAGCTGTGGAATCCAAAGCTTGTCTCCAGTTGCAGAATCAATTAGAGGAAGATCCAGCTTGGTTCTGGAACGTCAAGCTCAAATCGGCTCATTGGCCTTCTGAAATCCAAATCAGCTGGTGAAGTCGGCCAAAATTGAAGCTCAACGTCCTCATCAGTAGCCACCAGCTGCCACCGTTTCCCTGATCACGATTCACGGATGACCAGTATTCGGACCCGTCCACTCACTCCAGAGCGTGATCTTTTCTCCTTGCCGTTATTATGAGCCTAGTTCTTGAACATGTAGAGATTGGAAGTAAGTATATACACGCATGATTTATGACGTTGGCTTGACTATCGCCGTTGTGTATCCCGCCGGGCCATAGGCTGGTTCTCTGGCTCCCTGCTTGGCTCCTTGCTTGAGCACCGCCGCCCTCAGGAATGCTTCTGTCTCAGAACCTTCCACCGTCACCACCGTCCACCATGACATTCCCCCAGGAGCATCGGTTTCCAACCTCACAACGGCTCGAGATGGCTGGTCGATCCGGAAATGAAGTCAATATGGAAAACAACTTTGTGAGAGGTCGTCCCCGGAGACGAGTGCTGCATCTGAGGCCCGGTGCTCATGTTTTTTTTTTTAATTCATTTATTCTTGACATGTTAAGCCCTGTGAGGACATTAAGTTCTCAGTATCTCTCTCTATCATGGACGTGCCTTCACCATCACCGACAGCCAGCACATATGATTACGTCTACGACAAGGACAGCGACTCATACGTCCTGGAGCGACCACAACAAGATGCGCTGGTGACGAAGCTGCTGCACTGGGTGGTGCTCGCGAACCTGGCGCTGCTCCTTATCTTTAGCTTCATCACCATCCTCACATCTGGGCTCGTATTCGGCCACAATGTCGAGTCGAGCGACTACCTCGGGCAGAGCTGGGTCATGTTTTCGGTATGTCACATATCACAACACCAACGCCACCCTGCCAGGCCCTGCATGGCCAGCAGACGTGGACAACAAACGGCTGCAGTTCTGTAGCCTGCGCGCCTCCCTTTTACCCTGCATGATGCATGCATGCATGCTGTATTGTATCACCGTGGAAATTCCGGTCCGCTAACCCTGAATTGCACACATCATCAACAGTCAATCCTGGGCTTCCTGTATGTCGCCCTGCACCTGCACTCGGCGCGTAAGGGTGGGCTGGTCCTCGGCCACGTCCACCATCCCACCGTCCAGCAGCCCCTCCAGTCCTCAGCCATCGTCGGCGCCCGAATCGATGCTATCGCCTGGGCTATTTCCCTCATCGTCGTCTCTGTGGCCGTATCAAAGGACGCCGAGCCTGTGTCGTGCGTGAACCTTGTGGCGTGTGCTTCTGCAACGTAAGTTCTCTAGCTTGCCTGCCCGGCTGCCCCCCCACCCCTACAGGGCCTGGTTTTTTGAGAAGGTTGCAAGGTGGCCAAAGCTTGGGTGGGATGCACTGCAGTCTGCAGTGGGGTTTGTGGATCCCATCATCTAGATCCCTGGAGCGAGGCCCACCGGTTGATCCGGGGATGTGGATCATTGCAGGAGGCTGGGCTGGAGGGGGGCCTGGTCATCAAGTAAACAAGTAAACAGGGTGGGTGGACGAGTATAAGATGACGCAAGAGAGATTGAATGGATGATCAAAAAACAAAAAAGTTAACAGACAATTCCTTTCCCACAGCCCAATCCTGATCTTCCTCAACTGCGTCGCAGAAAAAGCATCGCGACCGTTCGACCTCCCCTACATCACCGCACACTACTCCCGCCCACCAAGCGTCGTCACCTGCCGCGTATCCGAGCTCATGGCAGCCATGGCATCGATGCCCGAGGTCACCTCAGAAGACAGCATCTCACGACGCGGCTCGGCCATCTCGCTGCGCCGCGGCCACCACACCAACAACAACAACAACACCCGGGGGTCACGACCAAACTCACACACGCAGCACGCAGCGGCCATCGCGGCGGCACACAATGCATCCAGCCTTGGAGCGATGGCAGCAGCAGCGGGTGGTGGCGGCGGCGTGCACCTCGGTGGGCCCAGGGCGCCGCCGTCCAGCCTGAAGGAGTCAACGGCGTCGTACTTGTTCAACCGCTTCGACGACAGGACCAAGAGGCAGTTCGCCGACTCGGCCAGCGAGGCGTCGCAGGCCTCGGAGGCGAGGGTGCGCATCAGCGGGCCGCGGCCGCTGGCTGCGAGTCACATTGCCGTCAAGACGGGCGTGCTGCCGCCGCCTGTCTGCACGGAGCCCAAGGTGGTGGTGCGGCAGTACTCGCAACATCAACATCAACAACAACAACGGCGGCAGCAGCAGCAGCAGCAGCAGCAACATATGCAGCACATGCAGCAACAGTACCAACCACCTCAACAACAGCCATACCACCAGTACTCCACTGACCCCGAGAAGACAGGTTCGGAGACCCCAGGTGCAGGTGGCGGGAACTGGGCGAAGGAATGGTGGGCCCTGAGGGCCGTGGCCGGGTGGGTCAGCCCGGCGGCGAGCGGGGCCGTGACGCCCGTGTCGACGCCCGGAGTAGTGGGTCCGAGCCCGGGGCCGAACAGCAGGTCGAGGGCGGCGCGGCTGTCGACTGTGGCCGAGGACTGGGTGCCGGCAGGAGGAGGAGGTGTTGGCCGCAGCGGCAGCGGCAGTGGCAGAGGCCATGGCAATGGCAATGGCAATGGGCCCTACTCGCCGCCCACTCGGCCGCTGCTGACCAGGGGCTCGCGGGACCATGAGTACCACAACAGTGTGCACGATGTGAACAGGGCAGCCATCCCGACACCATCACCGCCACCTCAAGCCGTGGCGAGCCAGGGCAGTCGGCCGGTGCGGGCAACCACCGCGGCGAGGGTCAGGCTGGTGCGGGCACAGGAGGCGTTGAAGTCGCAAACGAGGCCCAAATCCGGGGTGACGGTTGTGCTTACCAGGCCGCTGCACCTGACTGGGGACCGCCGGGAGGATCGGTTTGCGCCTACGAGACCGCCGCTTCGGAATAGCTTGAGTATTCCAGCATCATACGTGGACGAGTGAAGGGACCAAACAAACCCAAAAAAAAGAAAGAAAGAAAAAAAAAAAAGGACGAGGCATAGACTGGGAATTCGAAACAGGGTTACAGCACAATGATTCTCTGATTTACCAGCATGTAAGCAAGCAAGCAAGACAGCAAGCAAAGCAACCGCCAACCCCAGCTGCGATGTGATGGCCCGCTCTTCTACGATCTATCCTCATGACGCCGTGCAATGCTAAAACAGACAAGAACCCAACTTCACACCAAATGGTTAAATAAAACAACATGAGACCCGCTCTCCTCTGGTCCTTTACTAGAAGAAGTGCGACCCATCCTGCAGCATGCCAATCTCGGGGCACCACTCCATGGCCTGCTTCATCTGGTGCTCGTTGAGCCATCGGAAGGGCTGGTGGTAGCCCAGCGGCTTGTCGTAGTAGACGGTCTCGACGGCAAATTCCTGCGCAACGTCCTGGTCCGGCAATTTAGCGCCCCGCTCCTTCATCTTCATGTACAACCACTGGTCTTCGAATTCGGCCCATGCCGGTTTTAGCGGCCGTGGCGGCGCTTCTTTTTCTTCTTGTCGCCTTCTGGCCTGGCCTCCTCCTTTGAGTTCGTTTGGGACGAGCTGGGCTTCCTTCTTTGGCACTTCCTTTGGTTGAGGTGGTCCCTTCTTAAGCGATCCCTCATCGGCATCTTCCCCCGCAAAGTCATTGGCTGGGTCCCTGACAATCTCAAGCACAAGCCTCGGATTCCTCAGGCTGAGCCCCCCATTATACCCCACGCCATACTCCGCCGCGATCGGCGCCCCGACAAGGTCCCACTCCAGGAACTCGTCGACCGCCCGCCCGCTGTTGCCACACAAGACGCTATCAACCTGGAACATGAGCACGCGGCCCGCGCTCTCAAACAGCTCCCAGAACCACGGCCGCGTCAGGAAGACCGAGACGGAGCGGTGGTCCGGGAACGTCGTGCCCTCGGGCAGGAAGTAGACGTGCAGCCTCCGCTCGGCCATGAGCCGCCGGAACCCGGGGCTCGCCGGCTCCACCCAGCTGTCCTTGCGCGTCAGCACCACCACCGGCCACTTGGGCCCCAGCACGGCCGCGAAGTGCAGCACCACGGGGACGAGGTTGGGCACGCGCGACACGTCCGTCTCCATTACCACGGCCACGTTGTCTGGGAAGGGAACCTCGGGCGGCGGCGGAGGCGGCGGCGGCGGCGGAGGGGGGTTGAGCGCGTGGTGCAGGGCGTCGACCACGAAGAAGTCGTCGCCCGTGCCGACTATTGGCGGGCCTGGTGGCGGCGGATCATCGGTGGAGGTCGGGCCCGTGGAGGGTTTGGTGGTTGGGTTGTGTGCGTCCTGTTGTCCCTTTGCGTCGCTGCCGACGGGGATGAGGTGGAAGGTCGAATTGGCCTGCGCATGAAGCATTGAACCTGTCAGTACTTGGTCGTCATGAACCTTTGAAGAGTCAAAAGGGAGAAGGGAGGGGGGGGAAGGTTGGTTCAATGGGGGTCGGACGAACGCCAGAGCTGAATAGTCGCGAGGTGCCCAGGACCCACATGACGATGACGAAGGCTCCTGCCACGACGACCAGCCTCAATCCGCGGGTGCGGGCGACGCTGAGGCCATACTCATCCACGCCTACCATATTGTACCGTACTTTGGTCTGTTGTGCATGTCATATTGTTTGCTGGACTTGCATTCGGGACGAAGAGAAGCATAAATGATGGGTGCTCCTTCTAATGGAGCACGTCGGACTCGCTGGGATCTGCGGCGAGAGCAAGTGCTTAAGGTTTGGCCGGGTTCCAGTTCCCAGTGTTTCACACTGTTCGTTCCGTGGGGCGGCCGGACGATTGCGCGGCTTCAATCTTTTGAAGAAGGGATGGGCCTGCCAATCCCACACACCGATGGATGCGTAATTTTGGCTACATCCTGGCCGAACGGAGTATTCCGTACTGTGTGCACCCGTTCACACAAGACAAGATATAAGGTTTCGGCCATTCTTGCTTTTTTGAGGGGGGCGCCAATCGCCGCCAACCCTACTCAACCCTACTGCTGCTGTTGACTTCTTAGGTGTCCATAATTGTAAATTCCCTAGTCTCCGTGTATATTTCCCAAAATGTGAGCACTGTCTGCAATTGTTTGTGACCCGTGGACTGCATTATTAGACAAGGAATGAGAGGGCAGTAGGTCTGGCCCAATTGACGATCGCGACTTCTATATTCGATAATCTGTTCCTTCTGTGGGCTTTCAAACCCGTCTTTCTATTGAATGTATTCTACCCAGCTAGACTATATCCGCAGGCAAGGCTAAAGTATTCAACTACATCGGGTGTCTCTTCTCCAAATTTATACTCGAGTGAGGCGTGCAGCATGCTCCTTCAATGAAGATATCGGTAAGTGATTGCAAATGCCACGAGCAGGGCTCCTCCAAATGTCAGGAACATGTTGTTTCGATGGCGATCACCTAATCATAGTCCATGGTCAGACATCCTCATCCTGACGCCCAAAGTGGAGAATAATAACAAGACAAACCTTCTTCGGCAAGCGAGTGAGCTAGCACGACAAATGTGCTCAGGGGCATCCTCATGATGCTGTTCATATTGGCCCGAGAATTATTATCGATAATGTTGCTCTTGAGAAAGTTCACACTTGGGAAATACATCCCCACGCACAGCTCAACCAGGCAGAAGGCCCAGAAGACCAGATACTCGTGGGACGGGATCAACAAGGCCGACAGCAATGACACGCTGGCTAACGCGATTGCGGCGTTGAGGACGAAGGAGGCGCTGGTGACGTCGTGTGAGCTGCAGGTCATATTGAATATCATTGACCCTGCCATCATGCAACACATGAAGCTGGCAAAGATGAATCCGAAGGGCGGATCCTCGGTGATGCCCGAGACATGCCGGGCACTGATCACTGCTGAGGACCAGAAGAATACCCAGAGATACATCACTGATGAGCACGACGTTAGTCCTGCAACTGATAATAAAGCGCTGCATTCTATAGCACAGCAAGACGTAAGAAAATAGGAGCGTAACGGGAGGTAAATGGTGCTTACTGGACTCGAATAAGGAGGAGGCAGTCGTGAGAGCCAAAATGCGCTTGTCTGGTTTTATACCTTTGGTCAGTCTTCTTGCATCCAGCGCTTTGCATGTTGTTGTTGCTACTGACCTCGCCACATTTCCCCAACAGTATTCAGTGCCACCATGACGAACGAAGTCTCAGACGCATCATTTGCCTGGCTGCCGTAATTTTCACTCTGGTCTCCGTCAGCAGCTGCATCGAGGCACGCCCGAGGAAGGGGTAAATCGGCCCTTACCCACGTCGAGCTGATCCACACAGCAGTGCCTCCGAGCACCACCACGGCCAGCAAGAACGGCGACGTCTTTGTTCCCGTGAACGATACCAACAGCTCCCCTGAAATCCCGGCCGCTATGGCGACGATGGAGTTGGCAGATGTCAGCCATCCGTAGAGGGTACTCAGCGAGAGGTAGTGTGCCTCGAGCCCGCGCTTTTGATATTCTGTGTTCATCCAGGCGTCGAAGGTGCTGTAGAGCAGCGTGGTGCTTATCCCCCCACAGAACCTGCCTGCAAAGAGGATGTAAAGGTTGTCTGACAGCATCGACAGGCAGCACGCTGCATATGTGCCGCAATATACCAGGCACGCCTTCTTCCTGCCGTATCTGTCTGCCAGCTGCCCGGCAAAGGCGCCGCTGAGGCCTGCGGAGATGAAGCCAGTCGCGTAGAGGGCGGCAACGTAAGTCTCGGCGAGCTTCTTGTCGTACTTGTAGACAGCGTATAGGTGTGGTCCCTTGGGGTTCACGACAATCATTAGCCCCAAACGAAGGCCCTCAGTGCTCACAAAAGTTGAGATGTGGACGGAATTCGCTTACCTGCAGCCAGTCGGCGGCATAGGCCAGCAAATGTCCAACCAGATACTGCTTCGCGAAGTCGAACACTCTCGTGTCGGGTTCCACATCAAGTTCCTTCGGCTTTTCATTCGACTCATCCTCGAGGTCGACTTTCAATATCGGTGCTGATCTGTTACTTTTATGCTCTCGGTAGAGGAGCAAGGTGTTCAGTGCAATAAGGACACCCAGGTTGATCCCGTAGAATGACATATCGACATCTGGACTTGATCCAATCAGGATATAATAGACAGCACTTGAGGCAACTCCAGGGAAGAGCCAAGTTAATATGCAATGTGCCGAGCTCGAGCTTTGAATCAGCATGTCAACAGTCGATGTGCGAGGGTCTTTGACCTCTAAAGCCTAGGGAATGATGTTTGAGAATACCAGGAGTCTTATGAGGAAGCAGCTGAGGGCCGAGTCTCAATTGTCACCCGCAGTAGGGACAAGGGATGCTGTGATGTGCTGTGCTGTGATGTGTCCTTTCGCGTCATCATGAAGACATATCGCGAACTGCTATCTGGCATTTGTGGCTTGTTCCACTGCCCCCTGCCCAGGTTCTCATGCCCCTGAAAATCATGATTTGTGGCGTTCAGGGCCAGCATTTCTCCCGCTCAATTTACTGTTTCGCGGAATTCAAAGATGCAAAATCTTACAATCGCGGGTACCTTGGGTTCGGTGGAAGTGAGACATACCAGGGGTAGTGATGATGCGGAATTTGTGGCTGAGACTATGGGCAATGCAGACATTTCTGGATTGATATCAAGGGACAGCGACCCGGGCCGCTTCCTGCGTTGCACAAGCCGATGTTGAGTTCTCCTTAGAAAGCTTTTAAGATGTCCAGGTAAAATCTGCCGGGTATCCAGTAGATTAATACGTGTTAGAAGTACCGGCATCTCTTTTTTTTTTTTTGTTCGAAACTATCTTTATCCGGGCTGCCAAGTACGAGAATAGCAATGATGACCAAGAACCCCAGAGTTTTCTTTCTGACAGCTGCTGTGGGAGTAGTGCTGTTCGTCCTGGCACTCTTTCTCCAGCATCACGAACATCGAGTAAACCCGCCAACTAGGTTTTCAGACGCCATTCACCAAGCATGGGCGTCCGGTGGGGATAGGGCCCACAAGGCTCCGAAGCAGGAGGGGAAGGGCTCAATAATCGACCACCTCTACCACGCGGTGCACGACGCTCGGTTCCCTACCATCAGCGAAAGAGATGTCGAAAGGCTGTAAGCCTGGATCGGGTTCTACTGCAGTAAGCGCGCTGAACGTGCTAATAGATCTGATCCCATTATGCATGTTATCAGAAGGGATGGGACACTGAGATGGCGTCTTCTATTCTTGTGTTCTTATGCTTTCTTAATGTTAAATACTTCGGTGCTGACTTATACGTCAACAGAAAATTTGGACCGAGTCTCCCAATAAAGACGATTACAATACTTTCCCAGCGTAGGCTGGATTTACATGGACTTCGATGCCAAGTGTCTCTGGTGCGCTCGCAAAATAAAAGTCACCCGTGGATACGGATCATGGGGGCGTGAATATTTTCCATAGCAGTTTTGAGGAATATTTTCGAAATCGCCTTTGATGATGGAACAACACGATAGACATCTACTGAACATATTCAAAAAGTTTCATCCAGGAAACGACGTTCAACTAAGAGCTTCCTTGTCTATTTCTTGGAGTATGGAGAGGTCCTATAAACTAGCTTGCCGCAAACAGGCCTCAAACTTCTTCAGTTAATGTTGGGGTTGGATTGATAGTTCAATATCAAAAAGCTCAGCAGCGATGACAAAGACACTGGCAGAAGATCTATCGTCAATCAAAATGCATCTATTTTGCACGTAGGCCTCAGTCATGAATAAATATCACTATGCCCAGGTATACGGCACTTGGTTCCAAATTACGCCTTGCTTGATCTTTTTGCTCCTAGAATTTCGTGAGTATCCATGCAATACATGCCCATGTCTAAGGCACACTCAGACATGCATCATCCCGCCTCCATGGCCTTTTTAAAGGTTGTTATGCTGATTTAGATCAATGTTAGCATCTAGTAAACTGGGCACAGCTGAATTGTTATATCTTAACCAAGCTCATGAG
The DNA here is from genome assembly GCA_001702395.2 of Diaporthe helianthi. Classification (NCBI taxonomy): domain Eukaryota; kingdom Fungi; phylum Ascomycota; class Sordariomycetes; order Diaporthales; family Diaporthaceae; genus Diaporthe; species Diaporthe helianthi. The sequence goes on from MAVT02000657.1 coordinate 14,130, forward strand.
ACCCCACGGAGAGGTAGTCGAAATAATCATGACAGTCTCTACTGGGTAAAAGAACAGACACATTAAGACTTCCGGCCAAGGTGATGAATTCTGAGGAATTCGAAACCAAAGGGGTACGTGACAGCCCACGTGTTGGCCAGCGCATATCACCGGTTAATCTTGTCTGTTCCAGCCCGGGGAACACTGGCTCAATGCCAACGGGGCCAGCGGAACACCACCGCGTAGCTTGCACGCCTCTCCTGCCGAGGTGTCTAGGGATGGATATCTTTATCACGTGGCAAGATTAGAGCATGAATGCGTATTTTATTTCATCCCTTCCCGGAGCAATGATGGGAGTTCCTGTAATGAACCACATCATACCAACACCTGCATTACATTACATTGGAAAGTCCAACCCTGAGTGGTGTTGTTCTTAATCCGTAGACAACCCGAAGGCGTACGGTCCCTTCATTGACAGTGGTAACGCTCAGAGACCCAGCGTTTACAAAAGTCTCTAAGGTGAGCAGGCATAGAACCGACAATACGCCTCCATATGGACATCTCAACGAACTGCATCCCTGTACTGGTAATGAAGGCAGGAAGGTCCTCTTGGGCCAGCAAGGCGAAAGCGGCATCAGCTTTGCCTTCTAGGCGGTCGTACGATGGCTTGAGTACAGCGTCTGTATCTCGCGTGAAGTCGTACTCATCGAGTAGCTCCAGTGCTTCATTAATGGCGTTGGCATACCTGAAAGCCGCCAGAGCCTTGACGGTATCCAGGTAGTAGTGTGGAAGCAAAAGCGAGCCCGCAATTGCGCTGCAATTGCGTACCTTATTTATCCTCTATAAGTAGAACAAAAGAGGTACCGACTTTAGTCGATGGACCCTTATAAAACTAGAGAAGCGCTAGAACAATTTAAAGTCATTGAATATAATTCTCAAGTGCATGGGCGAGAACAGGAATTTAGCTCGCTCTTCTAGTGAGTACAGCGCAGACTCCGAGTGCTCAGTCTTAGGCGAAACGAGGTCGAAGCTGCCAGGCTCAACTTCCTCTTCCCCAAGGGGCTCAAGGCCAGCGGGATGCTCGGCAATCGTGGCCTGTAGCGGAGGCAGTGTGGAATCCGGAGGACAGATCATGCAAGGCAGTTTCAGGCTTTTAGAGCCCGTCCAAATACAATGTAGTCAAGACTATTATTTACAGGATATAGCAGCGGTACTATCTTCCAACATTAAAGGTTCAAATATTGCCAATAGCATTGCTATAGGAATATAGTTCCACTATAAGTCAGGCCAACGGTCGTCACACGCTAATTACTTACTAGAAACTACCCGATCATCAAGGGTAACGTACAACATTGTCGAGCCCAGGATAGCGAGGAAGCCTTAAAAGGTACACGCAACTAACCTAAAGCATTATAACTCTAAACTAAACAGGTTTAGGCGCAAAGTCCCGGAGGGTGGGTTAATACTCCCGGATAGTCGTTGTATTATTGTCTAAGTTTTCCAATTACACTAGTACTAAACAGGACTTTTTTCCAGGAGGAGGGGTTCCTCCTCCCGGAGGGCGCACTGCAGCCCCTAAGATGCATCCCTTTACGTCCTCGAAGTTTATAGGTTATATGCGTTGGTTATTACCCTATCTCCTAACATTTTACCTAATTTAAATCGGTAGTCTAATACCTAGTCCTAGATCCTATAGTTTACTTTAAAGTCTAGGTTCCCTTCTAGTACTATATTATATATATATATATATATATATGCGGTATTTTAACTCGTTTATCTACTTATTAGAGTAACGTTACTAGTAAAGTAATTCTATCGCTTAATTGACGAAGTTACGTAAGCTTTTAGTAAGTTAACGCTTTAGGTAAAATATCTTAGTACTTATATTTACTAGGAAGGCTTTAATATTTATAGCTACTAAGCTTCTAATTAAAAGAATAGCTTAAAGCTTCGCTAAAAAGTAGAGATAAAAAGAAGGATACTCTCTCTACTTTATATTACTTTAAGCTAAGTTTATTTAATAGTATAGGTCCTACTAATTTTCCAAGCGAGTTATTACTAATTAAGATGCGCTGTATATTCTTACCTTTAATCTTTCCCTTAGTGTACGCTAGGTACGTATTAGGGTAAGCTTGGTCTATAAATTCAATTCTCCCTATACTTAGCCGATGTGACGACCTCGGCAGTAGCTGAACGAGTTCGCCTCTTCGATGATGCCTTCTTTTCCCTCCGGCCGCTGCGTCCTCGGGTTGGATGCTTGGGCCCCTGACCCCTCCTCCGGGAACCAGAGCCTCAGTGAGACAGCCACTAACCCCTCATCCGAAGAAAACTAGGACAGAACAAACGTAGAAGGGACGAGAGGCAATCCTCCGATTGAAAGAATAGTCAAAGCCTCGCTGGAAAGGGGGCCAATTAGGGTCATACGATGGAAGCTGCGAAATAGAAAAAAACCTACACTGGTCGCTACGCGTACGACCTAGCTAGCAAATTCAGCTTGAGTCCTAGCTATAATTTACGTTTTACAGCTGGCTATACGTGTACGACTATACCCCGACGTGTAGCGTGTAACTACAACGTTCTAAGATCATTATAGGAGCTATTTATTAACAGCAACTGCCGAGCTTCTTTAGGTAGTGTTGTTCTTAATCCATAGACGACCTAAAGGCGTACAGTCCCTTTATACAGTGGTAAACGCTTAGAGACCCAGCGTTTACAAAAGACATAGTGTCAAAAAGCCCGTCTCTACGGGCACGTGGCCGTAGCCTTGTGCTGTATAGACGGGGCTAGGAAGTATCGCTCCCGACGGTGGTGTTGACTAGAATCGTCGCCACAAGTAGCCTAAGAGCTAATCTGCCACGGCGCTTCAAAGCCAAGGACGGCGAAGCAGTTATACGGCGCAACAGAATAGATTTAGCAAATCTTGCCTTTTACAAGGTGTGACTACCCTAGGGTAATATAGTACCTAGGTAGGGTCTGCCGACGATTAGCAAAGAAAGATGCTGTAATAGAGTAGATAATCATAGAAGACATTCACCACCTGTAAGACGCACCCCCTAGTTGATAAGGCCTCGGCACGCCGTCTAGCCGAGGTAGAATCAAGCAGCTGTTCTTTCTAGCACGGAGAGCTTCATTACATTCGTTTTAGAGCTGCTCTACATCTCTTAGTACAGTGCCTGCTGCTCTACACTAAGCTGCTCATCAACTGTCCCTTTCAAAAATAACCTGGTGTTGCCGTAGGTGTAGTAGTGGTTGAATAGAAGGAAGGCTCGAAAACCTCAGTATACCTAGGTACCGGGCTGGTTACCCCAAGGGACTTTTGACTAATCAGAAACCTTCTTTCTGACTTATCTTACCGTTAGTACCCTAAGTTAAATGTCATACGGCTCAGCCGCTCTATTCTCAACCTACTATGAGCTATTCTTGGTTTTGTTCTTGATTTGTATACATCCCCAAGGCGTACGGTCCCTTCATACAGTGGTAAACGATCAAGACAATTAGCTATTCTATTACTATATCTTTCTCTGCCAACAGTTGCCAGACCCCATGGTGGTCCGCTACGGTAGAGATGCCAATATTACCAAACATCAATGATCTCGAAATCCCACTTCGTTGGTTCCTCTCTCACTGAGATTGAGTAGATTGGCTGAAAATGCGCGTCCCCTATTCCAGTTCCGCAATCAAGCTCGACTCTAACCCGAATACGAGTTTCTGACGTGAAGACTACACATGTATTCCGTCAGATACTATCTATCTTATCACATTGAAATCACAGCACCGGTGCTTGCCTAGGGTGGGCCCGAGCCCAGCAACTCCTATGGCAAGCCGTGCTTGAAGATGGCTGTTCTAACCCGACAGCGCTTCCTTAGTAGAGTCCATATAGTCATCGTGATAAAATGCAAGAATCAACGAGGGCGCGTGTCTGACACGTGGCAGATGGCACGGACAATGCTGAAGCTGCAAGCTGCTCGTGTACCTAAGTAGGTAGTCATGATCTAAGGAGCTGTAGTGTTGACAGTTGATGCGCGGATATTTTCCTCCAACCTCAACGGGGCCTAGATCCCATTTCGTTTTGTTTACTTAACATTACCTAGGTATTTAGCTCTCCTGACAGAATGTGGGGAACATGCTAAGGGCCAAAGCTGCCAAAGCTGCCAAAGGTCTTGTACCGAACACGAAGTCCGTGTCCTTGACCAGCCCTCGCCAAAACGAGAAGAGATTAGAGCCTCGCCAAACCAAGAAGAGATCGGAGTCTACCTGACTCTTGAGGGCCATCTATATATGTAGAGGGATGAATCTGGGTTCTCCTCACCCAGGTACCACCCGACCTTCTCTTCATCGCTTCACTCTAATCGCCCCAGGTGCCCCCCCCCCCAACAAGTTACCACTTACACTCTCATCTCAAACCCTCCCGACGCCCACCATGAAGCCATCTTTCATCCTCGCGGCCCTCATCACGGCCTTTGTGGCCCCAGCAGCCGCCATGCCCACCAACGCAGTATCAGTCGTCACCACCGACGTGGCCCCCCTGAATTCGAGCCTGGTCCCGCGGCAGCATGAGCCCATGCCCGACGTCCTGTGCGAGCTTAAGCAGCCCGAGATGCTCAACAACTACAAGGTGGTCATCAGGAAGGTGGCCAAGACCGAAGTGCCCCACCTGTGCCACCTCCTCTGGAATAACCTCAGGCGGTTCCAGATCCTCTGCCTCGTCTCGAGCCCCTCGTGCGAACCCGGGTCGATAATCCCCGGCGAGCCCGCGCTCATTTGGAAGTTCACGACCGCTGCCTTTTGCAACTCGGGATGCATTGCTTCTGCGTACTGGGAGTCGACGCACAACAAGTACGGGGTGTTGGATCAGAGGGGCTGCTAAGGGTGTGTGTGTGTGTGTGTGTGTGGCATGTGAGTAATATCATACTAATATGTACGAATCACGGGTGGAACTTTGTTATGTTTTCCCTTTGGGGAGGGTAGTTTTCTGTTTCGGCCAGGTGTGTATGTCCAGGGCGTGAGACCACTGTCGTGGATGGGGATACTGCTTTGTTGGTCACTCGGGTCGGTGCCACTACCCGCGCTAATCGACTCGTTTGATGGAAAAGTGCCTGTGATGTGACCAGGTACCTACCAACTTGGGTAGGTAGATACTTGGGTAGGCAAATAATAGCGTCCGATCTATGCAAGGAAAACACGTACAGGCTGTGGCTTTCACACCCGGTAAACCCGTTCAGCTTCGAGCATTCCGTAATGACGTGAAGCTATGTGCCTCCAACATCGCCGTCGTGGAGCATGTGGATTAAGACATCTTGCAGTCCTCGCTTGTCAGCGGGTCTGATTTCTTACTCAGCATGCAGGTTGCAATCATTTGTCCATTCAATCGGTCTGCCTTCAAGCCTGCAATGCTATCAGCCTTAAATGGAACGAACCACTTCCCGATTTGTGATACGTGCTGCACTGTCGATCACCAGACACGGGTTACCGCTTACTGTACCCCAGGGCACTTATTGGTCGACCAAAACAGACGAACATTCGACTTCTACTTCCGACCACTGAGGCAGAGTCGTGGTAGTAGTCCAGTTCGAAATTCTCTCGCATCAAGCCATTTGATACGGACGTATTTCGTTGATACGATCAGAGAACGCAACCCGGCGCAGAAATTTGGGAAGACAAACGCAAATGATGTGGCAGCGCTAGAATGCAAGATACAAATTGGATATAGACCCTTAGAAAACCCCCACCCCGCCTCCGCTAGACCATTGGCCCCATGTCCCAGCCTAGGACCTCCGCCTGACGCCGATCTCGAGCCCCAGCGGCTTCCTCAGGAAGCCCTCGCGCGTCTCCATCACGTCCTGGCGCAGGAAGACGTCGTACCTCCTCGCCCACGTGGCAACGATCAGCTTCATCTCCATCTCGGCGACGTTGCGTCCCACGCAGGCGCGGGGCCCATAGCTAAAGGGGATGAACGCGTTCTTCTGGCGCGGGGTGACGGCGTCCCAGCGTTCCGGGCGGAACTGGGAGGCGTCGGGCCCCCAGATCTCGGTCGAGTGGTGCATCGTGTACGTGGGGACCGACAGCACCGTGCCTGGTGGGAAGTAGTGGTCCCGGATGGTGACGCCGCGGGGCGCGTCGGCGGGGATGAGACGGGGCAGGCCGATGCCGCTGGTGGAGTGGTGGCGCAGGGCCTCGTTGATGACGTTCTGAAGGTAGGGCAGGCTGGCGACCTGCTCGTAGGTGGGGACGGCGTCGGGGTCGGGGAGGGCCTGGTCCAGCTCGGCCTGCAGCTTCCCCAGCACGCCGGGGGTGCGGGCGACGTGGTAGAGCAGGGCGCACGACGAGTTGGAGGTGGTGTCGGACCCGGCGATGAGCTGGGTGAGGGCCTCAGCGGTGAGCTCCTCGCGGCCCAGGGGCTCACCCTTGTCGTCGCGGCCCTCCATCAGGCGGGCGAGCAGGTCCTTGCGGTCGATGGCGGGCGGGTTGTCCAGGCGGCCCTTTACGCGGGCGATGGCTATCCCGGCCAGGTTCTGCACGGCCGCGGCGCCCTGGCTGAAGAAAGGGTCGGGCAGCCAGGGGGCCCAGGGCTTGAGCTGGGGCAGGCAGCCCAGGGCGGCGCTGACCTCGCCGCGGCGGTTGAGGATCTCGATAGCGGGGGCGTAGATGGGGTCGGCGTCGGGGCACGAGCGCACCTCGGCCAGGTCCTCGCCGCGGTCCAGCATGCCGAAGGGGGCACCGAAGGCCAGGTCGCCGATGACGTCGAAGGCGAGGTAGTTGAACCACTTGAGGCAGTCGAGGTGGGCCGTGGCCGTCTTTTCGTTGGAGGTGTTGCTGTTGTTGGCATTGCTGGCGACGAGCTCGTCCCAGCGCCTGACAAACAGCTCGAGGTTGGAGTGGATGTAGGGCTCGAACTGCGAGATGGACTTGAGCGAAAAGGTGTGGCTGACGATCTTGCGCTTGCGCGAGTGCTCGGCCCTGTCGCGGGTGTTGAACAGGCCGCGCTGGATGGACACGAAGGCGTCGTAGAAGTCGCTATGGTTGTTGGGCAATGGTGTGAGCGAGTGGGTGCAAATTTTTAGGGAGAAATCACGAGATGTTTTCCTTCCTTACCTCTTCAGGAAACCATTGCCATGGCCATAGATGATATTGATGGCCTCGTCGTCGGCAACACTGACATGATTGGGCTGGATGCGCACCACAGGCCCCAGCTTCTTGTGTGCCTCGTCGACGGTCAGGTAGCGGTCGCCCCGGCGGCAGACCAGGAGCAGCCACAGATTCGAGAATTGGGCGGGGAAGGGGGCGGGGATGCGTCGAAGGTGGGCGTAGGTGACCAAGTACGGGTAAAGGTACCACGCAGCGAGCAGGACGGGGGCTGCGACCAGCGCCCAGGGCGAGAGGAACAGGTTCACTATGGCCATTGTCGAGTGTGTCGTCGTCGGGAGGCAGCAGGTAATGGTGATGACGTTGGAGAGTAACAATTCGGGGGGGGCTCTTTTATTAGTATTTATTTCAATGGTCTCTCTCTCTCTCTCTGTTCCTCTCTCAGCCACCATGGCCCGTACCCATCCCTGCTCCTTCCGGGATCTGCCCGCCTTTCTCTACTAGACCACGCCTCTTCAGATGTTCCCAGCTGTGTCCCCTGAGCCGACCCCACACCAGTTTTGGGCCTCGTCTGTCCAGTCAGAACAGGGCTATTTGCACCATCTCGGCCGAGCATCTCGGTACTCCGTACCTAGGTAGAGTGGGCAAATGTAATGGCCACTCGCCAATTCGGTCTTCGCCCTGTGCACACGATGTTTCACGGCCACGACATGCCTTGCGTCCGTGATTCCATGCATCATGTCGTGTCATGTCATGCCATGTCGAGTCTCTTCATGCTGTGAGACCCCAGATTATTCGGATCGTGGCCCGCGGGTAATGCATCCGACCGGATAGCTTTCTGAAGTCGTATATTATTCCAGAAGAAACCTTCCAAGGCTTGGGGGGGGGGTGGGGGGGCACAAGTTGGAGTAGAGATGCGGGGGGGAATCGACCTAGCCCCACAGTCGGATCTCCCAAACGGCAGACCTGTCCTGTGGGGTTCAAATGTCTGGTAGCTTGGCCGCCCCAGCCCGGCATTGAGGCGCGGTAGCTGGAGAGGCAGCGATATATACCTACCTAGTTACTTGGGTAGAAAAGTTTTAGAAGAAAGAGAATTCACAGACCGATGTGCACCGTCTCGCGACGCGAACTTGTCCAACCCTCGCGCCCTCGCTCTTGATGACTGTGCTGACCGCCTGCTATTGGTGTCTGTCGCATTTTCGATGCTCCACCCTGACGGCCCGGGTCGGTGAATAAACAGCAAAATACTACCCGGCTACGTCATTTCACGCAGCGGATGCTACTTCGGGAGAGCAACATGCAATGCAGCAATGCAGCACAAAAAAATGTGGGACACACACAGATCCACTGTTTATTCCCGGAAACTGACAACTTCAAGTGCACATCTGAATTGTGGAAGACATCATCAATTGATCTATCTGGGCTTCAACAAACTCGACCAAGAGACCCAACAGAACCCAAAAATTTCATCTTCTAGCAAATCATTTAGAGTGTAGTACCTGGTCAGTGGATACACCTTGTAACTAGATAAACGAATAAGACTTTGATGTTTTATAAGCGGCATTCCAGATGTTTAGAAGGGCATCAGCTACAAATTTTATTACCCAAGGGTAAACACTACAACTAATCGCATTATTTATCGGTCGGTTACGATCGTATTGTGCAATAATAGTCTGTATTCGTGTGTGTCTTTGTTTAAGGAGGAGGGTGTCTACGCCTCTCGCACCAAAGTGCGGCTAAGTACTTTAGGCCATCGCTAGTAGTTCTTTCCTTGTTGCAACACTTGCAGTTTTTTAAAAAATGGGTAGCAATAAATATATGCCCTAGAGGCTTTAAATTAAAATTGTAACGCAATAGGCCTTTGTAAGTGTTTTAAAATATTAGGCTAGTAGTTCTTTATTGCAATAGTTGCATATTATCAATTGTGTGCCTTTAATACTAAATAAAACTTTAAAGCTAAGTTTTTGGTTATCCCTTGCAATGTTTGCAAAAAGTAATTCTATATTTTAAAATTTATTAAAGTTATTATCTTTAGGGTTATCCTTGTTAACACTTAAAGTGTTTAATATAGGGGCAATAATTACAATAGTTGCAAGCTCCCTAAAGGTAGCGCTTACAGTAATTATAGGTTTGCCTTTAAAGTTATTATTATTACTATTTAATATAGTAGTAAACTTCTTTATTATTTCCTTTAAAGCTAGTAGCAGCGAGGTTTAATTTTCAAAGTATATAGCTAGCTAGCTATACCTCCTCTACTAAAAAGGAATAAATTTAACTTTAGGTTTTTCTATAAACTTATTTACCTATATATAAAGCTTGTTGTTGTTAATTAACTTTTGCAAAGCAAAGTTTAATATACCTTTTGTAAGTATATTAGCTAGATTATTTTTTCCATTAATCTATTTTACTTTAGTAATCTTTTATACTTTATATAATTATTGCAATAATATAATATTAATTATAAAGCGTTTTTTTTAGTAGTTCTAAGTTTTACTAAATATTTATATAAGCTATAAAAGTTTATATAAATTATTAAGGGAATATTTAGTAATAATAGTTATTTAGTAATTATCTAGATTATAGTAGCTAGTGTAATTTTAATATTTACGCTATTTACTATTTTATAGATCTTGCTTGCTAGTATACTTTAGGTAATTCGTTTGCATTTTGTTAATAACTAATATAGAATATTTTTGGTTATAGTAAATCTTTTGTTATTATTTATATAAGCTTTATTAGCAAGGGCGATTATATATTTAAGCTAAAATATTAAGTTTTAATTGTTTGCAAATAATTTATTTATAAATACAAAAAGTTTTACAATTTAAAGGTTTAAGGATATATATTTAATTCCTTGAAGAGTATTATCTATTTATTATAATAGTTATTTGTTTAAATGTTTATAGTATTTTTTTTTAGGCTTTATACTTGTGCAGCTACTAAAAGGTTATAGGATACCTTTAGTTAGTAAATAGAAGCAATATATACTCCTTGGGCCCTTTATTCTAAGTAATATTATAGTTTATCATTAGTTATCCCGTTAATAATAGCAAGTTTATCTATTTATCCCTTTTAATACATTATAATAAATTCATTAGTGTTTATTGTTATATAAGCGCCATTATAGTTTATAGAGTTCTTAGGTATTAATTCCTTTTTGGGCTTTGCTTAAAGTTTAGCTTTCTTTAATATTATATCTTTTTTATTTTAAAATTCCTTTTTAGCTAGTAGCAGAGTATTGTTCGTTTGTATACCTACTATACCAAAAGGCTATACAAGCTTTGCAATTAACAAGCATAGATTGTAAGTAGAATAGTTTATATTAAGCCTTTCTTGGTAATGCTTTTAGTATATATTAAACTAGTAAATAACGTCAAACACTAACGAGTCGCCTACTCTAACGAGTTGCCTACTTTTCAATATTATTAGCATAACAACCCAAATTATAGCACTA
>MAVT02000658.1:0-24645 GCA_001702395.2 Diaporthe helianthi
TATAGTAATAGCGAAAGCCTTAAAGGCTTAAATATATTAAGATTTAGACTAAAGGTCTTTTAATATCTCCAAAAATATATTAACTTTCATTATTATTATTAAGCTAACTTTAAAGTAACGTTAGAGGGCTATTCTAGTATAGAGATAAACTTAGTTATTTACCTTTATATCTATTACTATAAAACTATTAGAACTATATATCTAGATAACAAAATATAGTTACTTTACCTAGTTAAGGTTATCTTATCTACTGAATTACTTCTAAGTAATTTAATAAAAGAAGGTTATTTACGATATATATTATAAAGTAAAATTATAACTTATAAAATAATAGTATCCTTTTAATATTAGCTATTTTCGGTAATTTAAAGGCCTAGGTTATATAATGAATAGTACTTTTACCTAGTACTTAATAGCGTTAGACTAGGCTATAGCTCGTAGACTATAATAGCTTTAACCTTAATAGTACTAGTATAAATAAACTAGGTACTCTAGAGTATAGTTTAACGCTATAGCTATTTATATATAAGCTTCTAGGCTTATAGAAGTAAATTAAAATATTACTATGAAATTTCTTATACAGTAAAACTTACTATATTCATCTAAAACGATATATATTATACATTATATTTCTAGAATACTTACTATAGTTTTAGCTTAGTAAAAGAACTTAAAGAATATAAATAATTAGTATTACATTATTTTATATAATATATCCTAAGTTTTAAGGTATTTTAAGTTCTTGTCGAATATTTTATAAGAATAATTACATAATCATTTTACTTATATTCTTATTATTAATTACTTTTACTTAGTTTAAAATATTAATCTTTACTAAACTTATATACTTAATATTCGAATTTATTTCTTTAAAATTATAGTTTCTAGTAATATATAGGTTAGATATAGTACTACTTCCTTAATAATATATATTTTTCTATATAAAACTTAAAATTCTTTTTTAATTGATTAGTTTTTATAAATTAAAGTATTATAGGGAGACTTTTTTAAAGCTATAATAATTAGTAAGTATTAAAATAAAGTAAATAATAATATTACCTTGATAAACTCGTACTTATACTTATATAGTAGAGTTATAATTTTATTAAACTTATAATAGTATATATGTAACTATATATTACTAATATAGTAATATAAAGATACTATATTTATATATTATAACCCTTTTATACTACTTATATAAAGATATAAAGATATAATAATTTAAAGATATATAAATATTATGTTATTTTAGTTCTACATCTTTATATTAGTAGTATAAATTATAACTCTAGTTTCTATAATATATTTATAAACTAGGAAGTATAGGATAATAGGTTCTTAATTTTATAGAATAAGTACTATAGACCTAATTAGTAGTCTTCTATAGTAATTTGCCTTCCTTAGTCGGCTAGATTTAAAGTACTTAAGCAGCCACCTCCTTAGTAGTCCCCATAGTGATTCTCCTCCTTAGATACACACCCTTTGGAAACACAGTAACTAGAACGGTTGGTTATGTAAGCCAACCTCCTGGACCACACCTCTGCAGGAGTAGGTCCCTGCATGGGCCCTTATCGATAAGGCTGCTACACCTGCAACTTCTACCCTGACACGCTGGGTACACATTTTCTTCCTGGTTTACTTCCTCTGGCAGCCCTACTCATAAGAAGCACACCATTTGGGTGCAAACCTCGAGCCACAGTGCCGTTAAGCCCCAGCGACGTCTCATTTCCCGAATGGAAACAGCCCCTAAAAGTCAGCTATGTTGGCCGCACGAAAATAGCTTGATGCAAATTCCCTTCTATTGCTTTCTGGACCGCTGCTCTCCTCCTCACTCTAGCTGGTCGCCACTATGCACCAGACAGCAGTTTTTGTCAGTTTTCGACAACAAAGACATCCGATCATTTTTGAATACGAACCCGGCATTACTAATGGCTTGGTAGAAACGATTCTCGGAATGTACCTCATCGGAGTGTTCGTCGACACCGAGTCATAGCAAGGTGCTGAGATTACATTTCTCGCTGAGAAGAGTCGCGAGCGTATCACTATATCGTTGTCCAAATCCAAGATGCCAGGGACTCACGTGAACATGAGTCCTAAAAACGCCCACAACTTCGACGACACAATCGAGCTCCTTGCCCAGTCCATGACTGCGGAGGACGAAGATGTGGCCGATGCTCTACAAGACGAGGCTTTAGATGTCATCTCTTCGGTAGCTGGCTCCCTCGACCAAGATGTTGGAGCACCAGCGAACTCGATCCAAATACCAAAGCCAGTCCTTCTGCACAACCTACTGTTTCCGAAAACATCTTCCTACCGGCTTGAGGAGGTGGCTGGCAAGCTTGCCATAGTCCCCATCAGACGAGACGAGTCATACGGACCAATAAATGACGAAGACCATGACAAGAAGAACGCCGAAGTTGGGAGCGAAACCCAAATCAACTCTTCGCTCCCATCTTACCTACCTCAGCAAGTTGAGGTAGTTGACCGGCTCGCGTATGGTGGCGGTATAGTCTGCTTGGCCCAGGTCGATGGCTACAAAATGTTTTGCAAAGCTCGGCAAGATGGTCTGAGAGACTACAGCCTCAAGCGAGAGATTGACTGTTTGCACAAAATCTCACAGGCATTCCGAGGCAGCAAGGTTCCGATACCAAAGCTGCTTGGCTATGTTAGACACCCAAGATCCGGCGCCATACTTGGGTTGTTACGGGAATGGATACCGTCTAAATACAACCTAAGAGATCTCGAGCTGGCAGGGTTTCCCGATTTTCCGAAAGAGATACGGCAGAAGGCAGGACGACAGATCAAGGAGGCTGTTGAAATGCTCCACCGAGTGGGGGTGATTTGGGGTGATGCAAAGCCAAGCAACGTGGTTATCGACCTGAACAACGATGCGTGGCTGGTCGACTTCGGTGGTGGTTGGTCAGAAAGCTGGGTGGACGAGAACTTGCAGAATACTGTGGAAGGGGACCAGCAAGGAGTTATGAGGATTCTGGAGTTCCTCGGCGTCGATACATCTCCTAGTCCGTACGACATGTGCAGGCTACCAGTCTGACAGCTAGAGTTGTAAGTGCCCATGTCACTATGGTGGAAAGATGGACCGGGTGCCAAATAACGGTCCTTTATTCTTCAAAGTTTGATGGCCTACCTATTGGTAGCACGCCTCAAAATCAGTCACAACTTTTTTATTCTCTTATGTGGGGCCTCAGCTTTTGTATCTGCTGTTTTTGTACTCCTCCCTGACCTCTCATTCTTCCAGATTTCGAGATCAACACATGCACCCCTCAGACCGCATGGAAGATGGGCACCGATCGTGTAACAAGGAGCCACCGGATAAGGTGCACGTAATAGCCAAAATTTCTCATAGGTAGCGTTATTCGGTATTAAATTCGACATACGTGGCAACTGGGCTCATACAACGGAAACTGGTGCTTGCCTCACGGCCTATGGCCTCCCATAGTCTTGGTCTAGACGCCCTGTGTGAATACAGACAAGCCTGCAATACCACTGGCTTCGTACAATCTTCTCCCATGCGTCTAGAGTTTCTTTCTGTGGCTTGATTCCAGACGAAAACTCCAGTGCATCCGGCATCGCCGATCGGTCATTCCTCGGCGACACCTGCATTCTGACAGTTTGGTAAGGTTCGTGGTTTGCCATGATAATCCTGGCCTCCAAGCTGATCATGTTTGGCATATGTGGCAAGGCTTGTGTGATGGAGTCGTGGAGCTCGCTGTCAACGGCGTTTGGTTTAAACAGTCTGCCGTTGTAGCCTTCCATCCAAAGTTTCTTTAGATTGGGCCAAGCTGGGAGGCCCCCTGGCGCTCCCCCGGAACCACCGCATGACTCCCTCAGGAACGATGCCACATTAACCACATTCCTGAGGCGGAGTTCTTCGAGCCTATAGGTCATTTGATAGACGGACTGGTTGAACTGAAGTGAGGGGTGTCCACTGGGCCTGAGACCGAGGTGTGCACACCACCGCTCATTACAGTAAATCGACATTTGCTTGAGTCTGGATCCCTCGAGACTGAAGGTCGATTTTCCCACTGCAAACTCGGGTCAGAATTGCGCTGCAGGGGCTTTAACGGAATAGGAAAACTCACCTTCGAGCATCCCCACTACCTCGGGTAGTCCAAGTCGATCATGCGAATTCATCTCGGCCTGTGTCAGGTTCGGCAGTTTCGTAAGTAGCCGGCACGCAGATTCAGGATGGATCTGCCATCCGCTGGCCCCAAGCGACCTCAGAGTTCCAATGCACCGGACCTCAGGGAAGCTCGATGGGTCCATTCTCAGTCGAGATCCCCAGCGCGGGTGTCCAATACATCCTGTCACTATCACGGGTGGACTGCGGTCAATCTTGTATGTGAGGCTGATCAACTTCTCGTCGCGCGACCAGTACTGCAGGACCCGAAACAAATGGGCCATGGCTCTCGTTGCTATTCGTCCAGCGTGGACGGTCGATGGGTGTGTATCCGCCTCATCCACAGTCACTACTGTATGTTGCGAAAACATTGTGCAGCGGATGGGGTCGACTTCAACCGTAATGGAGAGGGCAATTTTCGACACAAGATTGATGCGATCTCCCACGCATATTTCCTCAAAGCGGTCCAGGTCACTTTTATCGCATCCGTATCTGTGAGCGTGCGTGACGTGCTGAAGCCAGAGAGACCGAAATGTGAGCTTCTCAACCGCCGCCTTCCACTGATGATCGACCGTCGCATATCGGGCTAGCCGTCTCCGGAAGACAACGGACCGCGGATAATCAAGTGTATTTGATGATGCCCTAAGCTGGTCGAGAAGAAACTGCTCGATGATGGGGAGGCGAAGTTCATATGGAAGAAGAGAATATTGATAAAAAGCCGGGACAGAGTAGATTTGTGGCTCCATTTTCCTGGTTATGGTTGGTTCATACTCGTATTGAGGTATGGCTGATTCATGGGTTGAGTTGGAGTAAAAATATTATTACAGTCTGTGAGGCTGAAAGGTTTAATAGCAAAGGATTCAGACCCGGAAAGGTAGCTGTCCCAAGTGCTTTGCTAGCCCGGGGTCGCTAGCGGTGTGGTCAACTTTCACTATGATGGTAGTTTTGACACTAATCAAGGCGAACCTAATTAAACGGCATTACAAGAACACTTGAAGTTCACCCCCGTACATGGTTAAGGAATCGGTTAAAGTCAAAAGTCAGCCGGCGGTGCCAGCCTTGAGGAGCCGCTAGTTGGCCAGCGAACGCCCCCACACGAGTATGATTAAGAAGACGAAATGATAAACTGATAACAAGCAGAGCAGATCATTCAGCCTCGCATTATCTGCTGGCTTTCGTTAGTCCCAGAGCCGTCAACGTGCGAGAGGACTAGTACAAAAGTACTAGTAAAAGCCTATAAGTAGTATATTGTCCGCCACATATCTAGTCACTAGTGTAGTATTATTCTTAATCTATAGATGCGTTAAAGGTTTATAGTTACTTTATATAGTATTGGACGCTTAGAGACCTAGTATTTATAAAAGATATAGTATTAAAAATCCTATGTTTATAAGTATATAGCTATAGCTTTATATAATATAAATAAGGCTAGGGAATATTACTTCTAATAGTAGTATTAACTAGAATTATCGCTATAAGTAGCTTAAGAGCTAATAAATAGTAAAGTAGTTATATAGTATAATAAGGTAATTTCTTTATTAAAAAGAAAGTACTATTTAAAAGTACCTTTAAAATAAAATAGGAGATAAGATTAAGCTTAAACTTTTTTAATTACTTGTAATAAATATGTAAAAGAAACTTAATATATTATAAGATATTATATAATAAATACCCTAATACTTCTAGTACTAATTTAAGTTAAAAGCTTACTATTTTAGAAACGTTAAAATTTTATTTCTTTAAACTTATAAAGTAAAACATTATAAGAAGAGTATTATATTACTCTTATAAAAGAAGTAAAATAAATTATTTATAGAAGACTTAAGTAATATAAAGCCTATTTACTTATTATTTTATTCTTAGTCTATAGCTTTATTATTAAATATATAGAAACTATTAGGTATATATAAATTATACTAGATAATAATAATAAAGGTTTAAAGAGAAGAATAAAAGTACTTTTAAAGAGTAATTACTACTATTTATATAGATATATTAAAGTCTTTATATAAGGGCTATAAGCTCTTATAGAAGAATTAGGAAACACGCTTAATAGACTAATAGTAGGGGGAAAGAGGGGGGGAGGGGGGAGGAAAAATACAGTTATAGCCGAAGCCATCTAGTCATTAATTGCTTCGTGATTCCCAAAACCATCCTCGTTCATCAACTGCCCAAGTTCTGGGGACTATACATCCGAGTCGCTAATGGCGGGTTTTGTAGGGTGGTCCGTAGAGCCATGGCCGTACCACAAAACCACGAGATACATGTACCTGATCCGGCTGTGCCACCAGTTGATAGCTGCTATCGCGCTCGTGAGCCGTCCTTGCGGACCATGCCGAAGTTATTAGTTGACGTTGAAGGTACGCTGTAGCGAGAAATGTATGCCGTCGTGGCCTTTGCGGAGAAGCGGCGCTGGGTCCTATCTCTTCGTCAGGGTGACTGGCCTGGCATCCCGAAGGCAGGATGATGCGCGGATCATGCGACTAGCGATAAGTCTTGTTTAGTATAGTGTACTGAGTGTGGGAATAGGTGTATATGAACCTAGTAAACGCACTGCATCAAAATTATCGTGAATTTTACTAAATGAAACTAACGCATGTAGTGCGTATAGTGCAGTGGGTTTCGTTGTACGGAGTAAAAGTAGACGAGTTCTAGATGTCCCCTTTTTCTATACTACCTAGTTCCTTATCTTATCAAGATTAGATTAGATTACATCCCAGCAGATCCGGCCAGATTAGATTAGATAAGATTTCATTTGGCGAGGACTGCGACCTAGGACTACTCTCTACGTGACGTGGAATTTACACGAGACCGTTTTCAAGTGTTACATCCCCGATTTCAGCTGTCCCTGTTGTCACCAATAAATTTTGGAAAATATTGATATTTGCTAAAGAATTTCACCCATAGGGCCACTCCCATTACCAAAATGCAATGCCGTTGTTTTTATGCTGCCAGAATGCAACGCCCTATGCCGTATTCTACCAGAATGCAGATTTCGAGGTGATATACAATAAATTGGTACACAAAAGGATCTCTACGATGATAACGTGACTCTTGCATTATTAATTGGAGAAGGTGACAGAACGGGCAGTGGCACAGCCAGAAGTGTCAACAATGGCCCAGAGCCCACAGTTCGACTGGGGGACAATGCCAATGGAGCAGCCGGGCAAGATGCCAGTCAGGGTGACAGCCCGGCCGTAGTTGGCGGCGCTGTTCTGGACAGAGCCAGCAAAGGACGAGATCCGGCCATTGACGATGGCGAACCTGGATCATCAACACGTTAGAATATTGCTCTCTGGTGTACTTGTGGGGTTGGGATGGCTATTTATTACCCTTGGAGGTCGCAAGTGCCGGACTGGCGGGCCTCGATATCGCGCCTGTTGGCCGGAGCTTCATCGAGGTTTACGACGGCGGTCTCCAATAGGTCGAGGTAGGCAGGGTCGACTTCACCTAGGGTCACTTCGTAGGTGTCGACGGTGGGGTACTGCTGACGAGTTTGAAGAGCTGGTGCGGCAGAGACCGAGGCCATGAGGGCCACGAAGACGCTGAGATAGGAGGACTGCATGATTGGTGGTCTTTGGGGAGCCTGGGTATGCGGTGTTATTAAACCTTGGACTTCGCTAGTATGCTGATAAGGTAATAAGTCGTGGTGAAGATCAAACTACTTGATGTCTTAAAGTTGCCCGAGGGATGGTCGTGGATCTTATATAATTTCACCCTGCAGTAGGAGGTCCTCTTTCGGGCGCAGATGCCTCGTTAGATCTCTCTGTTTCTCTCATACCTCCCACTTGTTCATCAAACTTTGGAATTGGACTCTGATACGACACTCAAGGCTCACCATTCGCGAGTGGGCATATGCCCGTGAGGGAAGACGCACCCTCAACCTATCATAGGTGAGGTCTACCCTTTCATGCAGCTCAAGTCATCCCACCAACACGACATCATTATCGAGACATATATAATGTTCTCAACATCGCCAGTCGGGTTAGCGGTAGGCCGGTGTGTTGCTGCTGCAACCTGTGACGGAGCTGTCTTCGATCTCAGCACGGAGAGCAGGTCTAGTTTGGATGAAGCGGCGACGTTTTCGTGCAACTCACGGAAAAGGGAAGCCGTTACTTTTTTTTTTCGGATTTCCCGGTAAGTGACTGATCATTATTTATCATTTCTATGTCATTTAGTAGTTCTTGGGCTGATATGAGTGCCCCGGGACGTGCATTTCGTGTCTCCTCATTGCAAGGTAGCTTTGCTGAACATACCATGATCATGTCGAATACCTTATCCCAATACAGAAATCGACTATAATAATTGGCTTTGTGTCACGTGGATCGTTGAAGTTAACCTTCAAGGGCGTAGGGGAAGCAGGCGGGATTGGCAACACTGTGTCATCGCCGAAGCTTGTCCTTGGCGAGACTGTTCGCGAGAGACGGAGATCCGCGTGACTTCCAATCAAAGTTCTGTCATATTCTTTGTGACACTTTCTGGCGATGATACGAACGGGGTCTGTTGATGGTTGCTCGCTCACAGCGTATGGCTCGGATCCGGGCTTTCTTATTTGATTATCTTGCAGGAGTCTACCTAGGTACTGTCGAGTGGTCGGCCACTCGATCATACCTCAGCGACGTGCATCGACACCAGCCCAGCCCTCGTACCTTCCTGATTTGGTGATAACTCCGCTGAAATTACAAGTGAATTTCTGTTCCCCGCCAGATGAACAACAAAGTAGTCCTACTTAAGTATCATGGGCGGTCGTGCATATGGTTTGCTACGATCGAGGCATCTGGGTACTGGCATGAAAAGAAAAGAAAGCACTTCTCCCCGTCCAGTGGAGACGATGCACGTTGCCCAGTGTTTTAATCACTCTTCCGATTGGCCGTACCCGGGTAGTGAGTGACCTTTGCATTGGATCAGTACCTAGGTAGGTATCACATGCCAATGTGTGGAGATGGTAAAGTTTAATTTAGAACGGGTGCGGGCCTGTTTACCTGTTCTCATCTCGCAGCAACTCCAGTTGAACGGAGAACCTGCCAAACTGTCGTTAATGAACGCTGCAAAGTACAAACCTTGGTTTTGATCCGCCAGTGGAAAAATGGTGTTGGAATCATGTACTCATCTTTTCGTCGCTGACAACTTACAACACCACTGGTCTCGAAGCTTGTAACGTACAAGCTCATCAATCACCATTGGGCAAGCCGTCAATAAAATCATATGCAAGCCTGACAGGCACGCCACTGAGCAGTCAATTTCTGAACCAAAATTTCCCAAAGGAACTTCCTAGTCCAGAGGCATATGGCTTCATCTGGTGTCGCATCACTCCTCCTCGGCAAACAATAGTTCGTACCGGGCTTCTTCATTTGGGCAAGGCAGCGGTTGCCAAGACCTTTTATTGTCGTCGCATTGAGATAGCAACCTTAAAACTTAGACTTATCTGATGTAACGGATCCGAATACTGGATGCAACCCCCCACGCCGTGCCGCAGGCCATCGACATCTGGAGAACCGCTCTGGGCCCGGCTAGTGGCGAGATCGCGGGGCGTCTAGAATCGACGTTATCTTACACCCGTGGTTGCCGAGCCGGGGAATATGCACAAGTGTTTACACGGGATGTAGGTCGCTAGACGCATAAAATATTTCAGAATGTATCCGACCGGAGTCCGCCGCCACCCAGCTCCTGAAGTCCGTGGACGCCGAAGAGACGTCTACCCTCAGTCCGGAGAGGATGGCCCGAAAGAGCTGTCGTCGAAAGCCCATCAAGTACAAGATCCCGAGTCGGAGGCAAACTCTCTGGCTTTGATGACATTAATCTGTACAGTAAGGCTGATGTGAGTTATGACTAAATCCAAACGTTAACAAAGTCCTTGCAGCTGCACGGTGCTCATCCCTTGAGTTCAACTTCAATGTTTGAACACCGCACAAGATGAGATTCACAAATACAAACAAGTTGTTACTCGCCGAAGTGAGAGATCAGCTGAATATTTCATCCATTTTCTCCGTCGCCTCCCTTGTGCACGTGCAGCCATTATGTATCAGAGTGTGAACACCCTGCTTTCCTGTGCTTTCAAGACTACCAAATGATGCAGATTACCATAATCGGTGTGAGGCCGTGGTCTGAAAGTACTTATTTCAAGGCTTATAGTCCTGGAACAGCCAGCAATGATGGTGTTTATTCCAAGTTGGCTCACCAGCCGATGGCTCGGGGTATACCTACACCCTGCCTTTCCGGTTGTGATCGGAAGTAGTAGGTATTTGTAGAGCCCAACCCATGAGCTTGGAATGCTCTGCTTCAGAAGCGTTTCAAACTCTCTGCATTTCACGATGGGTGAGGTCCGATATCAGTCTTCGAAGAAACGATACATAGACGATAAGTCATTGCTGTAATGAGCATCTCATCCACGCACACCCAAGTCAATTGTAAACCGATCCGTTTTCTCATCCTCCTTCTCAATTCGCATTGCCAATTTGCTCCCCTACTGAGTTACGGACCTTTTCCATGCAAGCATCACTCGGCTTTAAGTTGCAAGCTCTCAGCAACAAGGCGGCAGAGACCGTAACCTTCTCTATTGGCGTCAAGCCTGGCTGCAGATCTGGACCGCGGTGCCTGGAATCGGGAAGGACATTTTCCAAAAGGGCGAGGTTCTATCGAAGGGCAGTGTTATCGCTAGAAATTCTCTGCTCATCGCCTGGGTTGGTTCTGAATACGCATTTGCGTCCCGAAAAAAGATCAAGAGCCAGAAACAGGGGGGGGGGAGAAAAGAAAAAAGAAAGCCCACGATAACAATATAAAAAGACGCAGTCAGTGTAGGCCAGTGGCAGGCTTTTTACAATGGCTTATCACCACCGTGATTCGGCGGAACAGAGTGGACCGCCGGCACCTGGGTGACACAAAACCAAATGGCGTTGACACATGCAGCCCCCGGGAGCCGTGGGAACGCCGGGTAAGGTAAGGCTACGCGGGGCACGATGAGCTGAATGGGAAGACGAATTTTCATACCATTTTGATGACTGCTTCGTCCCGATGGAGCTTTGAGCAGCATTATTCCTCGCCGTGCGTGTTCTGCTGTTACAGCAAGTGATGGCCCTGGCCACCATGGCAGGTAATTTAACAACGCTGGAGTGACGGCATCGCGAACTTTACTATTGGTTCGTCATTCCGGCCCTGCACGAAATGGACACATCTTCCAAGGTTGTACTACATTGCCGGATTAATAGTCTGTTCGGTTCTTCTCGGCACTTGCGATGCGCATGCCAGCTGTGCCCGTCAACGCATGTCAGCAGTGTTGCACACAGGCTTGGCGCATACTAGATTCCACATGATCAGCTGAGTGGTGCCCAAAACGGCTAATTATTTCATTCATGATTTGCAGGCCAGAGTAAGCACCGAGCAAATGTGCATGCGTGTAGGCACATGCCGAGTAAGAACCCCTCTTCAGCTGTTTTCCAATCTGCTAGAAACAAAACCCCGTGAACCTCCCGTCTAAGCATCAGCGTAGACCATCGAAGCCGTATGACGACCACATGCAGAAGTAGAACGAACCGCTCTTGCGAAAAATGCCGTCTTACACTGGGCTTGTGCTGCTAAGCACACTGCCACTTGCCTACATCATCTCGACGGTTATCTATCGCCTCTATTTCCATCCTCTGGCGAAATATCCGGGGCCGTTCTGGGGCAGGATTTCCGAGTTCCCTTCGTACTGGCACGCGCTGAAGCAAGACCGCCATCTCTGGCTCTATCAGCTGCAGCAACGATATGGTATGTGGACTTGACTCTACCACCACATCGTTCAAAACAACAGGACTCAAAGACGTCCTAGGAACCACATTTAGGTACAGCCCAAACAGTGTTCTGGTAAATACTCCCAACGGTTTCAGGTCTCTGTACGGCCCAAAAGGAAACGTGCAGAAAGGGCTGTTCTATAAAGTCTGGCCACGGAATGTTGATGCCCTAACCACCCTAAACGTGATCGATACCGACGTCCACGCGCGCAAACGCCGAGTCCTCAATAACTCGTTCTCCGACAAAGCACTGCGGTCAGCGGAGAAGTTTATCCTCTCAAACACCAACCGGTGGTGCGACCTTATCGACGAGCATGCCACCAGGAGCCATGGCGACGACGACGACGACGGATGGTCCACCCCCCTGAACATGACAGACCGGATCAACCACCTGATCTTCGACATCCTAGGCGATCTCTGCTTCGGGAAGCAGTTCAACATGAAGGAGCCCGACAGCCAGCTGCAATACGTCCCACACCTGATAGCCGGGTTCGCCCAGCTCATGCACCCCATCGCCATGTCGCCGTTCGCCGGCCTCTGGGCCTGGCTCAAACCCCGTGGTCTCGACTGGCTGCTGGAATCCGCCTCCCCGCCCGCGCTCAAGGGGTGGGAGGGTTTCGTGGAGGCCTGCCTCGCCGAACGCACCGGGCAGGAGCAGGAAAGGGAGCGGCAGCTCCAGACCGGCCTTGTCGCCCCCGAGGGCGAGGCGCGCAGGGATTTCTTCCATTATATCTACCATTCCGAGGACCCGGAGACGGGCGCTCGCGGCCTCCCAAAGGACGAGATGTACGGCGAGACTGAGCTCCTTATCGTCGCTGGTTCCGACACGACGGCCATCGTCATGTCGGGGTTGTTGTTCTACCTTGTTCGGAACGGGACCGCGTATGCCAAGCTTGTTGAAGAGGTTCGATCTACGTTCTCCAGCGCGTCTGAGATACAGTCCGGACCGAAGCTGCACTCGTGCAGATATCTCCGGGCCTGCATCAATGAGGGGCTGCGCATGACGCCACCCGTCGCGGGCGAGACGCTGCGCGAGGTCCGAGAAGGGGGGACAGACGTCGATGGGGAGTACTTCCCGCCGGGGGTCAATGTGAGCGTTGCCTACTACTGCCTGAGTCACAACAAAGACGTCTACCCTGAACCGCACAAGTTCAGGCCGGAAAGGTGGCTCGTCGACGAGAAGGAGGGCAGCACGGAAGAAAGCGTAGCCCTCGCCGAGAGCGGCGCCTGCTCGTTTTCCATGGGCAGCCGTGGATGTCCTGGGAAGTATTTGGCTTGGATCGAAATGACTATTGTCATGGCCAAGCTGGTTTATCTGTTTGACATGAGGGAGGATCCCAACAACTGGGTGGGAGGGGGAGGCCCGGGCAAGGGACGAGGGCGCGAGAACCCTGACCTCTATCAGACGTACGACGTCTTCGTCTCTCTGCATGATGGGCCCATGGTTCAGTTCAAACGTCGGGAGTAATTGTGGAAATCGAGGGGCGTAATGCGCGGTCACGAGGACGGGGTTTCTACAAACGCCGCAGAATCAACAAAACACGCACGGCGCTTCATCGGATTGAATTGGTATTGCCTTGTCAGATGATGTCTTACATATCGTTCATTGTCGTCTCAATTTTTTGAGTTCTGTTGCTTATGTTTCTCAAGCATCCATCCTAATTTCCTTGGTTAACGAGCGTGTTTGTGATGGCACTGTCACTGCTGGAATCCCGTCCAAAGAACCTTCAACATCGCACATGTGCACACACACATTTACAGTGCGCAGAACAAGGTAAAATCTGATACCCTGGCCGGCCTTGCTCATGCTCTCAACATCGGCGTAATCCGCATCTCGAAGACGCTCTTCACAGCCTGCTGGCCAATCCCAGGCAGGGCATTCTGCATCCAACTCTTGAGGTTCTCCCACGCCTCCCTGATCAGGTTCATCAGCGCCCCAAACGCAGAGCGGAACCAGCCCCAGACCGTGTCCCAGGGGATGAAATAGACGGCGGCAGCAGCAGCCACACCAGCGAGGGCGATCTGGCCCGGCCCAGACAGGCAAAACAGCCCCGCGCCGATGCGGATGGCGCCGTCCATGCCCGACTCGGCGACCTTGGTGGCGACCTGGATGGCGATGCCGCCGGCGTAGCACTCGACGACGGAGGCGAGCGTGGTCTGTCCGGCGGCGACGTCGAGCAGCTTGTTGACGGGGCTGCGCCACTTGTTCCACTCGGGGCTGCCCTCGCATTTGGCCTCGCACATCTCGCGGAAGTGCCGCGCCACCTCCTCGCGCTGCTGCTTGGATATCATGCCCATGGCGTCGCGCGCCGTCCACGGGATCCCCATCGACACCTGGATGATGACGTCGGGCCCCAGGATGATGTTGTGCTCGCCCACGTGCTTGGTCTGCCACTCGTCCAGGCGCACGCCGCAAAAGGTCGAGGCCCCGTTCACCACGAGCTTGCTGTTGCCCTCGACCGTGCCTGGCGCCTTGGACACCTCGGCGCACCGGATCACGTACAGGTTGTCGATGTTCTCGGGCACCGTGAATGTCGATGTCTGCAGGTCGACGTACCGGCTGACCAGGAGGAACAGCTCGTGGACCTGGCCGTCGCTGGCGGTGCTGTCGATCTCCTGCTGCAGGGTCTCTGGCGTGGTGAAGCACAAGGCCGCCTTGGCTGGTGATGATGAGTCGCATGTTAGTGCCCAGCTGCGTATATGATGACCCTGGGATGGAATGAGTATAGCAACACACCCTTCTTCACCTTCCACCATCGCGGCTTGGCCTTGTTCCTGAGTGGTTCGATGGTGCTCTTCCTGACCACCGGGAGCAGGACGGCGCCTTCATTGGCCTTCCATCGCTTGATGCCCTGGTACACCTGGTCACACTCCAACTGGGTTGATGAGCGGACCTCCTCCACCTTTGACTCACGTGAGCTCTGCTTTGTGAGTGACGAAGTGGACCGTCTGACAAGGGCCATTGCAGACATTGTGTAATAGTACGTCTGCTGCCGGCGCAGACTTGGGGGTATTGGGTTGCTTTGAAAAAAAGAGTGCTGTTGTCCCTTGAAAGAAGTGAATAACAGACCAGTGCTAATAAGAGTGTTTGTTTGATGAGTCGACGGACCCAGTTTGTGGAATGGCGATGGAATGGCGTCCAGATAAAAGACTCAATGCCCCCTGCTGCAACTGCATGGCAATGGGGCCACAGGGAACGTCCCGGTGATTCCGCGGGGCCTGGAGTGACTCCATATTGGTTCCATGTGCAAGAGAGGATATCGTTGTTGCTGTCCATGGGAATGGCTTACTTGATTGGGCTAAAAAGGGGGGGAGGAATTGATCCGGGTGGAGGTCGTCAGGGGCCACTTCATCGACCTCTAGACACGTGTATGGTTGGTGGTTTATGCAATGCGGGCTCCACTCTGCTCATTGTCATCACTAGAAATCCGGAAAATCCCCCCTCTCACCGCTCTGGAGAGACATTACTGGGTTGTGTTTCTCGATAGCCCACTGTCACCACAATCGATACGGCAGCGAATAGCGCGGCTCCAGGAACATTTCAAACTTGTGCCAGGTTTTGACGTTTCCCGCAGTGGAGATCGCGAGATCTGGGAAAGAAATGTCCGAGGCACCGAGCCATGGGTTAAGGTTCCAGTATTTATGGGAACCTTGGAACAAGAAGCAGGCGAGATCCGCTCCAATCGATAAATATGGAGTTACTGCTGGGGATTTGCCAGGCGACGCCGAGTTCACATGCTGCCTCAACTTTAGAAGTGACGCTTGCTGTGTGTAATATTCGCTCCAAGGGACCACCACTGTCTTGAGTTTCCAGCAACCTCCTCCACTAGATTTATCTTCCCAAGCGTTGTCGATTGAACTTTCTGCCTGGATACTAGTAACTTTTTGCTTTCCGTAGCCTCAATTCCATCGGGTTTCCTCTGTATTTAGGATCATTTTCGAGAATGACTTCGCCAGAAACAGCCTTCAGTAGGCAAAGGAAACTCTCGAGTGCGATGATTTGGATTACTCCGATGGAGTCCCCAGGCATTGGTCTTGTTTCAAGAGCGTCTGCTATTAGATCCATCAGTCCCAGTGCCAGAAGTCACCGAGCGAGACAGGACAGAGACTGTTTGCGATGCACTTGTGGGCCAACCGTCTTCAAGTGGAGCCAACCTACCAGGAAAGACGTTCGCCCGCTCTTCCAAAGAAACTTTCCACCTTCCAAGATCTCCTCCAAAAACGTGCCCCAATCCTTCGTTTGCGGCGGTTGTAGGTAGTGACCTCGGGATCAATGATCAGGAAGCCATGCCACTCCCACTCCCACCCCCCCTTAGGCAACTCAAGCCATGCAACAGTACGATTTCTCCGCGTTCTACACAAAGTAAGACAAGGTCAGCCAGCCAGCCTCCCGTGCGTAACAACCAAAACACCGCTCAAAAAAAAGCGGTTTCCATCCACTCTTGTAGGGCTAAGCCGAAACTCACGCTGGCGCAGGCCATGCAGCTGAGGCCCCACGTAGACGGGTCACACTGGGTGCAGGTGTCGAATGCGCAGCACCGTACCGGTATGGCCCCACCACCACCACCACCACCGGGGGAGAGGGCGGCTGCGGCGACGAGACTGCTGGCCATGCCTGCGGCCAGGGCAAGGGCGATCTTGAGGATGGTGGGCTGCATGTTGGGAGGTGCTTCGGGTTGGGTGTGTGGTGTTGGTATTGTGTTGGTGGTGCTTGTTCTTGTGTGTTTTGGTGAGCTGTGGGGGCAGGGAGGATTGATTTATCGACTTTCGGAGGCTGGCAGGTTGATACTGTTGTTCGTTGGGTTTGGCGAAAAGAAAAGACCAGAGTCAAGAAATGGACATTTATCAACTTGACCTGACTGACTCTCAAGTACGGGGCTGTGTTGTGATTCACCCTCGACCTCAAGTGCAAGTGCTCCCAGGGGCAGGTCCTCGGCTACTTGCGGCGACGTCAGGACGATTCTAGTCAACACCACCGCAATTTTAGCTGGGCATGGCAGTGACGGTTCAAATGTTGTTTGTTGTTTGGGTGTGCCAGTAACTCAGATCACTGAGCAGCGTTTGAAGGGCTCGTTTGTCCAAGGTTGTCAGACTTCGTGCTCAGGATCAGACGATCAGAACACCTTGTAGCATTGCATAACTGGGTATAACTAAATTCTATCACACAATCAAGGCCCCAGAGGTCATGGGTGTCCCGCAACTTCCAAATCTTGGTATCCAGAACAACAGCTTCCATGGATCCTGCTCAAGCCACCAATCAGTTACAACCCCACAACACCCCCAAACCACACGACAAAGACAGTATATCCACCAGCTCGTCTACCGCTTATCCTTCTCCGAGGCATTATCCGCAACATCCGTAACCTTCCCCTCGATCGGCTCGTTAAAGGCATCAGCCTTCTTCATGCCAACCATGCCCTTAATAACCCGGACAATGCTGTGACGGCCCTCCCACAAGGGGAATATACCGACTGCACCAGAACTGCCAAAGATCCAGATGATGCCCACCGTCACCCAGCCCGTAAAGAACTGCTTCGAGAAGACATAACCAGACCCATACATGGGCATAGGCCAGAGGACCAGGAACGAAACAGCCATCACTACAGTGAGCCACTTGGCCAGCCGCGACGCCTTGTTCAGCTTGACCATATCCTGCTCAGGCGCCATGAGCGTGACGCCCGGCGGCAGCTGCTGTTCCTCCCCGCCCACTTCCAGCCCCCGACCCTCGTCCGAGGTATACGCGTCGTCGCCCTGCTTGATCGCCGCCATGGACGACCAGTCATAGTCGTCGGCGCCGAAACCGAAAGTGAGGATCGGCACGAAGACGATCGGGCTCAGCAGCGCGACCACGTTACCCGCCAGCATCGGGTTGTTGGACCCGAGGTTGTCGATCGAGAGCACGCCGTCAAACTCGCGCGCGCACGTGACGGTCCACGCGATGAGGGCGCATGCTAGTCCCAGGATGGGCGAGCCGGCGGCGGCGATCCAGTTCTGGCGCCGCCAGAAGAGGGTGAGGGTTGCTGGGATGACGGCGGCGCTGATCATGACGCCCATCCAGAGCTGTGTTTGTGTTTGGTCAGAGTCGAGAAAGGTCCCATGGGATGAAGCAGGGCAAGGATTCTTGCTGGACGGCGGTGTGAGACTTACGTAGAGCCAGCCCATGGAGATGCCGGCGTGGTAGAGACCGACAGAGAAGCCGGCCATGATCACACCGTAGGCACAGACAGCCGTGTGTGAGACGGCAATCAGTCGCTTTCCGGGGGCGGCAGGGTTGATGTGGGTCCTAGAGAGTACTCAGTTAGTGACTCTGTTGTAAGGTAACTGGCTTGCAAGCAACTCTTGGGACTGACTGGTAAATGTCATATGTGACGATAGAAGATACCGCAATGAGCTGGGCCGAGAACGCCGAAGTCACCGCCACTAAATCCTCGCGTGTCAGCATCAGCATCCGTTACAATCGCATGTCGCGCGACGGGGAAATCCATCTTACTGAAGATCATGATGAGCGTGCAGATGGCGCCTGATTTGCCCAGCAGCCCGATGGCCGCATAAGGGAGCACCAAGCCCGCGGTGATATCAGCGGGCAGCATCCGGTCAGGGTATGTTGGGAATGCCGGGGTACCCTCCAGGGCCAGGGCAGACAGGCCCATCGTGGTGGCACACAGCCATGGGATGGCGAACCAGGCGAGACCGCCGATGATGTAGCCGGGCAGGGCGTGGACGGGAGACGCAGCGATGGCCTTGTTGTAGTAGCCTTTTTGATGTACCATCATGGTCAGTCATGTGTCTAGGAATGGACCTGCCGCATGCTCAAGAAATGAAACTCACCATTATCCATGAACACAGTTCCAAAGTTTCCTGGGGTTATACGAGCGTTAGCTAACGGCTTCGGTTGGTACACAAGATGTGCAAGACGACGACCCAGTACGCACCGACAATGTTGATGACAAAGAAGACGGCACCCTCTTTCGACCGCATGGTCAGATACGAGCCTTCCGCATTCCCCTCAACTGGGTGTGACGCCGACGCGGCCATCAGACGATCGTAGACGATTGAGGGTGACCCCAATTCGCTTCCCGTCGCATAAGCAGTGAGGGCGAAAATCAGTATGATGACGAGAATAATGACCGTGTGGACATAGTCAGTGAGGAAGGTGGCTTTGATACTGGACCAGGAAGTCAGCGGCTTATTCAGTCGACGTTCTGTGCGCAAATATGACGACGATCTTACCCGCCAAACATGGTGTAGATCACGACACCCAGGGGCAGCAGGAAACAGGCTGCCTCGGTAGACATGCCCGTGAGCGAGGTCACCACAGCCGAGCCGCCCACGACCAGCATCAGGGTGACCAGGATGTTGGTGAAGAGGCCAAAGCAGATGAATACAAAGTGGGTAGTGCGGCCTGCACACCTGAGACGTCAGCAAAGCATATTTCTCCCACTCATTGCCCTGACCGAGAATTGAGTGGGGAGAACCGACCATATCGCGCGCGAATAACCTCGAGCACGGTGTGAGCATTTGGCGCTCGTCTTTTGAGCTCAATGGCAAGGGTGGCAAACAGGATGATCTGGACTGTAGCACCGGATGCGTACTGTGTGTGATTGATGTCAGCATCCTCTCAAAGTCCCCACAGGCGGGTATTGCTGCATGAGACCCGGTGAGGTACTATTATTACTTACCCAGAACGGCCCAGAGACTCCGTATCGATATGCCACGCCCGAAGATTGTAGCAACGTGGCGGCCCAGGTCCAGGACGAGACGACGGCAGAGGCGACGAGGCCGGACTTGACGGTCCTGCCGGCGGTGTTGAACATCTCAGAGGTCTGAGACTCATGGTTGTACCTGTACCGCACCGAGATGTTGAATCAGACAACGGTTTCCATCCGGAGGGGGGACAGGAAAAAAAAAAAAGGAAAAGAAATAAGGGGAAAAAAAAGGTGGGAGCTTGTCTCGAGGTGGAATCACAGAATATCTTACCTCTTCAGAACCCAGGTGGTGAGAATCATCCCAAGGGCAAACAGAAACCCCAGGCCGACGATGATGCCGTAGCCATAAGCCTGGCTGAGGGGCGGGGCTACCACGCCCGAGGATGGACCACCGCCACCAGCCATGATGATGGGCTTATTCTTGCTCTGCTCTGTTGTTGGAAGGGGCGACCGTGCGCTCAGAGGTTTGTTCTGACCAGAGTCGATCGAGAGCTATCAATCTGTGAGGTGCCTCTGAAGTCTTCCCGAAAAGGTTTCTATCTAGTAGGACACTCGAAGGTATGACCGTCGGACCGGAAATCGGAAGGAGGGGTCGGCACCCGTATTTCATATGAAATCGAAGCGAGGCTCGGAAGGCGCTGAGAAAAAAAATAATATTCGGACTCTTGTGGAACCAGAAGCGGCAGCCCAGCTCTTGTGTGTCACTGCCGTACCGTGCAATACCTAGTGGAAGCAGGGATGTTCGAACCTGGGGATGGGGTTTTCACGCCCCCGGAGATGCTCACTCGCGTGGCTGGCTATTGGCCATGATAACGCGGGATGGGCACTTACATTAAAAGCTTGGGGGGGACTGGGGCGTTGCTTAGGTGGGTCTAGAAAGGACAAGTGTAGGCTAAGCTTCGAAACGGACGACATGATAGGCAGAGATAACGGAAAACCAGAAATGTTTATTAGTGTTAGCCGGTAAGCTTCTTATCATGTTCGTCTGAGTGGTATGGCCGAGAGCTATAACAAATTACCGTGCGTGACTGAGGTCGAGGATGATAAGAGATAAGATAGACAGGCCTCTCTGAAATCACCCCAAGGGTTCCTGCAGCAGGGGCCGGCATGCTCAAGCTTCAGATAGTCTCCGTACTAGTAGTCGAGACTCCGGTGCGGAGGAGAAACTGCGAGACGGCCAAGCGTCTTGTGGTGTGCCAACATTGTCTACTGCCAGACTATTCAAGTACCCATGGTGGTTTGCGTGGGCGCATGCAGTGAGATAAGCCTGAGGAGTGAGAGATATTGCTGGACTTATTAGCGATAGCCTGAATATCCCCTCCGTAGGTAAGATCTGCCCCACCCAAATACCCTTGGCACGCCTGGCCGGAAACAAACGAAGCTCGAATCGAGGGAAATGAAGAGAAATACCTCCTTCACTGCTCCCGTGATCTAGGGCATGCATCTCTGCCGGTCAAATCTTCCGCGTTTGCACGACTCGGCACTTATCTAGCCTTCCCGCGGCCTCGAGACGGTGGGGGTAGTTAAGACACGCGAGGCGGCCGCTAGTCCGAGCTTAACTGAATATCGCACCTCGCCCTCCTCCGTAGAGGTATCGATCACGTGAGCAGCCACCTCTCAGCTTCACAGCTCTCCGAGGCACACGCCAAACAACTGTTTTCAAAGAGGATTTAGTAATATTTTGTCAGGTACTTTACAAAAATGGGCGCGATAAAAGTTGAGATCAATGTGGCGTTGGAAAACATGAGGTGTTTATCCACCGTAAGTAAATACCGTACCGGTATTGAAGATACACAAGTGCTGTAATTCTCGCAGGTGAGCTAAGTACTCCATGTGTCCGAGGGTATGATCCGTCGACTATGGCGCGGGAGGGCTTGACAGGACCTGAGTTGAAGCCCACAGCCGCCGCAGGCTCAACCCGATCGAAACAGCCACTGCTCCGAGGCCGTAAGGACCTGTCCCAACCGGCTCCAACACCAGGATTGACAAGATAAACGCCCACCGGTTGCGTTATGGGCGCCGACAAAAATTGTAATCCTCCTGTCTCCAGAATACGTCCAAGAGCCAGTACCGGACCAAGATTCGCCCAACGCCTCGTAGCGCCAACGCTGCCATGTCAGGCATTGTTGGAAGACCACAGTCACATGATTACAAGCAGCTCATCGACAGCATAAGTACCACTTAAGCAACAGCAACAGCACAAGGAGTAGTGGTATTAGCAGACTACCCCACTCCCCGACTTGCAGCCTTCATCACTCGGGACCCATGGCCTTGACTTGCCTTGCCATCTTGGCAGAACCGTCAGGGCCACCCCAGGATCGATTTTCTCGACCAAAACAAGGCCATCATGTATGGGGAAAGGAAGTAGCACTGGCGGCCGCGGTCACCGAATCAAAACAACTTCTCGCCCCCGCCCCCGGCTTAAAGATAGCCTTTCCAGTTTTTATCCGCGCTCCAGTTCGTCCACGCACCAGACATAATCCTGGGCAAACTCAGCACTGCGAACTGTTCACTCTCCGGCACCGGCAGCTCTAGAGCTGCGCGCTCTTCCCTGTTGGCGTCTTAGGCGCCAGCTTCACGGATAGTTCAAGAACTCGGGGGTAAAATACATCGGGGCGACCAGCAGCGAGCCGTTCCACATGCACCGCTTGAACTTTAGGAAGCCCGGGGCGAGGTGTCCCCCCGAACCGAGCGTGCAGACGGATCTTTTCCTATGGGGATGTGATGTCTATAAGCTCATGGTGGGGTGAATATATAGGAATAAATCCGGAAACGTTCATAACTATTAGCGGGTTAACGCCGTTCCGGGCCACGGCAGAGCACTACCGAGACCGCCGGGTCGTTGTGGGTCCAGCCCCGGGAGAAGCGGTCTGGCACCCCGAGATTTTGGGCCGTCTTCTCTTGCGGCGGTTGCTGTGGGCTCCGAAAGGGTTCAACCTTGTGCACACGGACTCGGCTCGAAGCCAAATGTAACGCTGGCCAGTCTCCCGCCGCCTGCTAGACTGTTCATTCATATTCTCCATAGCGGTTGTTGATGGCGGCGAGTTTGGAGAGTGGGAATGATGATGATGTGTTTGATGAGCAGTCCGAGTCTCGGTGTGAGACATGACGGGGTTAGGGTCATACTGTTTTGATTTCCGATCGATGCAAATCTGCGGCTGGAAGAGGCATTTGCGGTCGGAAATAATGTGAATCTCTCGGCAATCATTCAATCAGCTGCAGAGCTGCACACATATGACCCGCAATGACGTCTGTTCCAGAACGAGCAGATGTGCAGCAGAGTCAGAAAATAATTACACGGCGGGTGGCTGGCCGATGAGTGAATTTTCCCTGATCTTGCTCGCGTGCTCACGTTTATAAGTCTCCCGAATCGGCTGCGCTGGAGGCTCCCAGTCATCCAGAATAGATCGACCTTTTTTTTTCTTGTCAACTTGTCGGATTTTTCCCCCCGTAACGATGACAGTCGGACCGTGGCCCAGGGTCTTCGGCCATGATTTCCGCTATTCCCACAAACTCTGGGTCTTCCCCCTCGCAGCAGGCATCGCCTGGTTCTCCACGCTGACAATCCTCCTCCTCCGCTGGCTGGCCATCGGCCAGCCCCGATACCCGGGCCAGGTCAACCCCGAGATCCCCTTCATCAGCGACATTGCAGCCTTCAACTTCCAGCCAGTTTTCATCGTCGGCTGCGCCATCACCGGCGTCACATTTGCCGGCACCGTTTTCGCCGTCCATCATGTGCGGTACTCGCCCAGGTTCTACGGGCTGACCGACGACGCCGAGTGGAGGCAGAACACGAGCTTTGTGGCGTTTTTCATGGGCATGTTTGCCTCTGTGTGCCTTGTTTGCCTTAGCATCTTTGATACGTTTGAGAATAATGACGAGCATCGGTATATCCTCATGTGCACGTTTGGCGGCCTCGGGCTGGCCGCCATCCTGACGGCTGTTGTGTGGTGGGACGAAGCCTGGGGGCCCACGGCGAGGTTCCCAGGCTTGCAGAAATGGTAAGAGGGGGGGAGGGCGCGGGCCCCCGAAATCTCCTTCCTGTCTTTGAGTCGCCGAGTCGAGGCTCTGCTGACCGTCGATACACTCGTTCAGGTGTGTATTTAACACGTTCCTGGTGGTAGCCCAGACGTCTCTCGGGCTCTGCTTCACCACATTCTTATGGATGGGGCGTTTCCGTGAGGCTGGGTTCCTGGAATGGTCGTTGTGTTATGTTGGCTCTGTTTGGCTTGCCTCCTTTGTCGGATACGTCAGGTGCGATAGCCGAAGCCAGGAAAGGGGTGCAGGTGCTGACTATTCCCACAGACTTAGGAAAGATATCAGCGGTAACAGCATCGCCAGCGAGCGCGAGCCGTTGTTAGACTCAGTGGCTTGAAATTCTTCTATGCTGTTGCCGTATATACAGACAGTCCACTATCTGACGGTCTGGCGGGGCACTTGAGGTGTGGAAAAAAGGGATGCGTTGATGGAAGCCTGTGTTGCTAAACATTTGAAGTGTTAAAACATCCATCATCTTGAGTACCTAGGTATGTGGGCATCAGTCCTCGCACACCACTGATGATCGACGAGGTGAAATTGTTCTCCTCTTTAAGCCCATACCCAGCGGCCTCTTCTCTTTCAATGTTGGCACGATTCTTCGTGGGATGATGTCAAACAGAAACTCCCACGTCGTGGTGTCGTACGGCGCATGTTGCCAGCGGGCAGCCGCAGTCGTTGACGTCCACGCCAGAAACCATAGTCCTTATATTACTTTATTTTTATTTAAATAGTATATTTTACTTTTTTAAAAAAGTAGTACTTTTTTATAAAATATTACTTTATAGTTTGTAAAAAAAAATATATTTTAGCTTTTTTCAAAGCTAGCTTTTAGCTTAAATAAAAACATATAAGTATTAAGTTACTTATTATAACGTTAAATACTAACGAGTTGCGTACCCCAACGAGTCGCGCACTTTTCTAAACTATAACTATAAAAACCTAAATTATAGCACTATATTAATTAAAATTAATTAAAACTAATTAAAACTAA
>MAVT02000659.1:0-24589 GCA_001702395.2 Diaporthe helianthi
ATTTCTATTAAACTTAAATAGTATTTTAAGAATAATATTATATTTAAGCTTTAGAGATTAATAGTTTTTATCTTTAAAAACCTAATTATAATAGCTTATTAAAGTTTTAAAAAAGATTTCTAGTTTTAGTATTTCTGCTTATAAATAACTATCCTTATCCCTTTATAGTTAGCTATTCTAGTTATTGTTTAACTATTCTAGTTATTATTTAGCTATTTTAGTTATTATCTAGCTATTCTACTTTATTAAGTTAGCTTTTCTAATCTAAACTAGCTATTCTACCTTATTAAGCTATATAAACTTAGTCTTATACTTTAACCTATCTTAGTAATTAAGCTACTTATACTCTAACTAAGTAGTTACTAATATATAATCCTATATTCTTATAGTTCCTACTTATTCTAAGCCTTATATTCCTAAAGGTATAGCTCTAAGTAATAATAATAAAGTAGTAGTATAAATAGTTAACTTTAGTATACTATATAGCTTACTAACCTATTATATTCTAGGAATAAGGAGTATTTTATATTTTATACTAATAAATTTATTAAATACTATAATAGTAAATTAGGCTAGCTTAACTAGATCTTCCTATATAACTATAGTAATAAGTAATATATCTTCTATATTATTAGTAAGTACTATTAATATTATACCTTAAATAAATACCATAATTAGCTACTAAATAAAGATAATAATAAGCTTATTATAGTTAGTTTACATATTATTAACTAAGCCTAGCTATATATTATTAATACTAATTAACCTACTTTATTTATTAACTTTATTTCAATTACTTAAAATATTCTATTCTTATAAATAGTCTATCTTATAACCTAGATTTAATTATCTAGTAATAAAATTAAATTAATATATAAGAAAATACTTAAATTAATTTATAAGAGACCAGTAGTTAACTAGTAGTTAACTTATCTAGTAGTAAAATTAGGTTAATATATAAAAGAATACTTAAATTAACCTATAAGAGACTAGTAGTTAACTAATAGGTAACTAATAG
Organism: Diaporthe helianthi; assembly: GCA_001702395.2. Classification (NCBI taxonomy): domain Eukaryota; kingdom Fungi; phylum Ascomycota; class Sordariomycetes; order Diaporthales; family Diaporthaceae; genus Diaporthe; species Diaporthe helianthi. The sequence goes on from MAVT02000659.1 coordinate 1,019, forward strand.
TTAACTTATCTAGTAGTAAAATTAAGTTAATATAAAAAAAAATACTTATATTAACCTATAAGAAACTAGTAGTTAACTAGTAGTTAACTAATAGTTAACTTATTTAATAATAAAATTACCTATAAGAGACTAGCTACTAACTTAAAATTAAACTTACATTAACTAGCTATTAACTAGTAAATAATATACTATTAACTAAGGATAGAGCAGCTATTAGTTAGGAATTAACCTAAATATTAACTAGGAATTAACTTACTACTAGGATAATTAATATTTAGTAACTTAAGGACTTATCTTATTTTTAGACTTCGTACTAAGTAGTAAACTTAGTAATAAATAGGTTATAAACTAGATAAATAGCTCGAGGATAGTACTAATAAATTAATTACTTAGTAATTACTAGTATCTAAAGTACTTATAGAAAAGTAGGTTTTAAGCCTAGGTTTTAATAGGTTATACCCTAAAGCTAACTAATTATATTATACTAATTAACTATTAGTTTATAACTATATATTATAGTTAATAACTATACATTATAGTTATTAACTATATACTACTATAAGTTCGCATTTAACTATTATACAACTATACTTGATAGTTATTAACCACACTTTACAGTTACACAATGGTTGGCACTTAGGGTGCATCTACGTTACAGCGCAGAATATTACAACTTGCAGGGAAAAAAGGTCATCTCAAATCTGTGTCAGATCAACATTTTCTTATCCATCTGTCAAAATTGCAGCACAAGCCTTTAAGAGTGAACATGGGCACGTTGAATGAAGCGCATCTGGATGAGAATATAGAACTGTATTTTGATCTTTCCACTTCGATACCCTAGAATCACGAGAATTGTATCTACCAGTCCTGGCCGAATTTTATATCTATAAAACCCAACCCCGCCTACCATCCCGTTATGTCATCATGCTTCCCTCCCATATCCTCCAGTCAATCCACCCAGCTCACAGCATCCCCTTCTCACCCCCTTGATGTTGACAAAGTACCCCGCGCGCGCGCCTGTGCCTGGTGTCGCACTCCCAGGTGTGCAGACAAACAGACCAGCCAGCGGCGGCACGAGGCACGAGAGTCTCCTGCCCGGTCATCCTTTCCTGTTGATTATTGAAAAGGAGAGCAAGGCTGAACAGACCGCGCTCACATTTCGAAACAGTTTCGAAATGCCTGCCGGGTGCTGTTCTGAGGTGAGGCAAAGCCGTCGATTCCAATGCGGCAGCTTCAACGGCGTCGACCCTGCCGGCCAGGCGGTGGGGCACGTATCAGCATGCGTTTGGAAGTTGCTTGCGGAGGTGGAGCGTGGCGAGAAGGTGATGATGCTGTAGCTGCTCCCGTTGTGAACGCGCTGGAGTGGTAAGCGTTGGTAGAGCTGGAGGATGAGGGACTTCATGGTGTTGTCGTCAAGTGGATGGTCAGGCGCGGTACGGAGAGGCGTAAGGGGATCTGGCGCTGTTGGCCATTGTGAGTGGATGTTGTTGTGAGGCGCAAGGACTAGGCACTTCTTGATGACAATAATGGTGCTTCCGATTGTTCAGTGTTCGCATGGGAGAGAGGCCCTGCGGTCCCCAGGGGACCAGCGTAGGTTACCAAGTCGATCCGCATTGCAAGAACAGGTCGTTTTTTCCAGTTGCCACCATGGTTCAATAAATAATTGCCCTTGGTCAACATGCCACAAGAGCCAGGACAGGTACCTGTCAGGAACAGTAATCGAACAAATTAGAAACCAGCCGCATGTGCGCTGCTTCAAATGTCATCGTCATCGCCGCCGTCGCTGTCGTATTCGTCGTCGCTATCCAGGCTGTCCGTGGGAGAATGATTCTCCATGTATCGAGTGGCGGCACTAGCCACGGCGTCCATCAGGTCCACCTCCTCGTCTGGTTCGAGGCGGCCGGGGGTGATGCGGCGGAGATCCTTGAGCATGGAGTCCTCGAACCAGTCCCGGAAGACCTCCTTGAGGGCCGTTTGGGAGAGGGTGTCCTTCCTCTCGTACGCGAAGGTGATGTCGTCCAAGCTAGTCTCGTTGAGCTCACGCGCCAGGATCTCGTCCACGATGATCTTGGCCTCATCCTCCTGGTCGGATTTGCTGAAATTAGGGGCGGGGAACAAGATCTGGGATGTGATTCGGGGAACGGTCTGGAGGATCATCCTCCGCATCATCTTGGTGGCGTAGGCCTGGTCGTAGCGATGTCCGTTGTCGAGTTTCAGGTAGCCGCCCTTGGCAGCAGGGGCGGTGGCGGTAGTGGTAGATGGGCCTGCTGTGGAGGGGCCCGCGATAGGGAGAGATGTCTCGACAGAGGGCAAGGGCTTAGCAGCGGCGGCAGCCTCAGAAAAGAGTTGCGCCGAGGGAGATGGCGGAGGGGAGTCAGGAGCGGATGGAGAAGTGGAGGGAGCAGCAGTGGGAGTCCTGCGGCTGAAATACTTGGCAAAGTCGAACTCGTTGTCGACGTTGGGGTCATTGTCGCTGCCGACCTCGTGAGGCATCTCCTGCGAAGGCGCCCCCTTTGTAGTCGGTGGTGCAGTGAGAGAAAACTTTTGGCCGAAGAAACTAACAGTGGCCGCCACGGGGGCTGCAGGGTAAGCAATGGCATTTACTGATGGCTTGTTGTTCTGGTTCGGGAGCTCCGTCGGGGTTTGGGCGGATGAGTTGTTCTTCTTCAACTTCGCCATGAAAGGTCGAGCCTGTGAGAGGATAGACTTGATATGATCGAGGTCCACATTCGAGGGCGCAGCAACACGGGTGCCATTGGTTGTCGACTGGAATCCGATGCTGGGGGCAACTGCAGTTGAGCCTGCTTGAGGGTTGGTAGCAGAGACGGCAGGGGGGGCAAAGGCAGAGGACCAATTGGCGCCGACGGCGAAAGGCTTGCTGTAGGCATTCATGGTGTCATTGGCGGCGACCTCGATGTGCCCAGCAGGCATCGCCTTCTTTCCCGCCCTGGCCTGACGCAGCTCAAATGTTCTGCCAGTCTCGCGGCCGATGAACATGCTGAACGTGGTTGGATCCTTGAAGTCCCATGTGTCGGGGTCTGAAATATGCACCGAAAGCATGAGCTGGGTGGCAGCCTCCATGTCACGGTGCAAGATATCAGCCTTGACCTGGGCCAAGGTCTGGTCGTTCTTCCACGGCGGTACCACCTTGGGCCACGTGCTCGGCACCTTGAAATTCCTGAAGGCGTACCTGGCACTGGTTCTGATCTCATCCCACGTCTGAACATTTTGCCAGTACGACGCGACCTTGATCGTCGACAGACAGTCTGCTTTGAAGACTGAGGCAGCCGAGTCGGCTTTGGCCTCGGGCTTAACAGGCTGGGTATGCTGCTGACGAGGCTCGGCAGTAACAGGCTGAGGGCCAGTAGGCTGAGCAGCCTGCGAGGCAGCCTGCGTCTTGACCGGGGCCACGCCACTCTTGGGCTGAGCGCCGGTAGCAGCAGTGGTGGGAGGGGTGGAAGGGGGAGTAGGTTGCTGCTGGGTGGTGGCGGGCTGTAGAGTGGAAGGTATCGCGCCATTCTTCTGTGGCGCGCAAGAAGCGGGCGCAGGAGGAGGAGTGGCTTGGGCAGGCTGCTGCTGGGCAGGCTGCAAGTTGAATGGGATTGTACCATTCTTTTGCGGCATGCGAGAGGCGGGCGCAGGAGCTTGAGCGGCCTGAGCAGGCTGCTGCTGCTGCTGACTGCCGCCGGCCTGCATAGTGAATGGCAGCAAGCCGTTCTTCGGCGGGGTGTCAGGAATGGTAGCAGCTTGAGCAGGCAGCTTCTGCTGCTGCTGCTGAGTGGCGGCGGCTGGCATGTTGGATGGGGCCACGCCAGACGCATTGGGAGTAGCAGGTTGGGTGCTGGCTGCCGTGGTCCGAGTCGGGGTCAACATGAGACTGTTCATCGGCTTCGAGTAACCAGGTAGCGGAGCAAACGCGTTGTTTGCCGGCGTAGGTGTTTGGGCAATTGTCTGCGTGAAGGACGAACCCGCGCTCATGGGGGTCGAGGGAGTCGAGGGAGTCGAGGCAAGATAAGTCGGGGCTGAGGAGAAGATCGAAGAAACATCGGAATCGATGTCGATCATGTCGGTGTCCTCGTCCATGTCCATATCCATGTCCATCTCCATGTTGACATGGTGCCCGTAGTCAACGACAGCTTGGTTGCTGTCGACCTTCAGCACGTTCTGGTGACGCTGCTTGCCACGCTTGGACGGGAACTTCTAGTTCCTGCGAAAACAAGTGGCGAGCGCGAAACCCAATCGGCGTTGCTATTGTTTGAAGGCCTTGAGTTAGCCAGTCTGATAGTAGAAGAGAGAAAAGCAATCAAAGTAGTGTAGTGTAGTGTGTCTGTCTTACCTTCAGGTGACTCTGAGAACGGTTCGCAGGCAGACCATCGGCCTGGATGGAAATAGGCTTGAAGCCCATGACGGACTTGTACCTGCCGTCGGATCTCGCGAGAAAGTCACCGCGTGTGATCTTGACCCTCAGGCGATTGACCCTGGCGCTGTTGACGGCGAACGACGAAGCGATGCTGCCGATGCGATTACCGTGGCCGAGGCGATTGATTTGGGCATTGCCCTGGCTGTAGTGCAAAATTGCCACCATCTTGTCAAATAGACGAAAGAGGAGGACTTGATGAAAGGGGGTGGGGGATGGGTGCAAGGCGCAAGGCGCAAAGGTGAAAAGGATTGGTGTTTGGTGGCTCCTTCGAGATCGATTGATCGATTGATTGATCGATGGACGAAGAACTGATGATATGGAAGAGATGGTCAGATCTGGAAATCAAGGAACCAGAGGAGAGTGGGTGCTGGTGCAGGTTGGTGGGAAAAGAGAAAAAGCAGTCGAACGTTGGGAGGGTGGTCGACGGTGGGATGGGTGGGTTGGGTGGGAAGGGTGGTTGTGGATGGGAGGGAGGATGGGAGCTGCGTCTCGAAAGCGAGCAGGAAATCTGATTTAAGTGCGCAAGGGCGGACCGAGATTTTCTCTGCCCCACAAATTCCTGTCAATTCAATGCTGTTTACTTAATTCAGTAATCACTTGGGCTGCGTCTGAAATGCGTCCCAACGTGATTCATCGTTCAAACATGCAAACGAGGCGGCCGACGCAGCTCCTGGTAGGTATAGCTAGCTGCCCTCGCAGAGGTGGGCCCCACTGCTCAGGTTCGTCCTAGTGACTAAGTATTGACACTCCCAAAGTAAGTTGATGGCGAGCCTTCTCATGCTTCTGGAAAGCGCTGTAATGTCTCGACGGCGAGGGCTGCCCAACAACGTTACAGTTGTCGTCTTCCATCAGACCGTCTCCAGTCTCTGAAATGCCCCAAATCTCGCCTTCGAGCACCTTCAATCTCACTATCAACAATCGTCCAGACTCGACATCAAACCGTGGAGTTTCCCCTTTCTTCCAGCTCGCCCTCGTCGAGTCAACCCACGTGCAGATGGCTTCGAATCAAGGTGTTGTGCCCGCTAGCCCGGCTCTGAGGATGCTGACTATGTTGGTTTGTTTACTTTCTCCTCCAACTGCGGAACGTTGCTGCACGTAGCAGGCAAGTTGGTCACATCGTAAACCATCACCATTCGCAATGGGCAGCACTCGAGAGGTCTGACCTCCCCCAGGCGTCACGACCACCTCTCCAACTTGGGACTCCACAAGTAGCCCCTGTACCGCGAACACGCCGCCCAGGCATGTAAACAATCCCTTCAGTCCGAGATATGATACCATAGTGTCCTCGGTGACTGTAGAGGTTGACCTGTCTCTCTGATCCCATAACCAGGTAGTAATATCTCCATCCAGACCTCCCCATGCCAACAATGAGCGAGAGGATGTACGGCAAACTCAGATCTTCACCCCATGAACCAACAAAAGAGACCAAGAATTAGACGGCCCGAGGATGTTCGGCGCACCGAGTCCTTATGGCGCATCGAACTCGGCCGCCTCAGTCCTAAAGGCAAAAGCCTGAGAGCGCCATCTCAAAGACGCCTGGGCGGCGGCACGTATAGAGCGAGCGGCTGTCAGCGCAAGATCGGTGTCAGGCATAACGATCCAAAACGATCTGGTGGTGCTATTCGCAGCAGCGGCCAGGATCTTTTTTATCTCGGAGGCGGGTTGTGGAGGCGATGATGGTGGTGGTGCTGGTGACATTGGTCGAAAGCCGAGTTCAGACGGCAAATCGGGATGAATCCGCGTCGAGAATGTTTCGAAGCTTTCGATTCCAAATGACTCTTTCAATAAAAGCGTCTTGAATGTATTTGGTGGTTGACTATTCACTGTGAGAGATGGAGTGTGACGGGAGAGCGATGCTCGTGGCTGCTGCGGTGGCGTTGGCTTGTTGCTTGAGTTCAGCATGCGCCGCAGCAAGACTCTGGATTGTCTGAATGGGCCAGCCATGTTGGATTTTCATGACCTGATCAGATGCCTGACTGAGAAGGTATTCAAGCTTATTATTTTGTAGGCTCTTGAGTTGCTGGAGGGTTTGAATTGTGGTTGAAAAGACTCACGGTAATTATCTGAGCAAAAGGCAACGAGTTGAGGTGGTCGCCTACTTCCGGATTTTCTTGCTCCCATACCTAGGTATTTATAATGATGCACAGGTGATAATGCCATTATTTCGGGCAAAAAGATACCGGCCGCCGCCTGGCTGCCGTTGCTGGCGTCGCTACTAGCACAATTCAGTTTGTTGATGCACTGGCGAGCGCCGGCTCTTCGACGGGCGGCCCCTTGGTAGCTCATAGCTTGTTCTGCCTACAAGCACCGGGGAGCAGGCTGCTGAATGCCTAATTTTCAGGGCAAATCGAGCCTGTAAAATTCGCTTGAGCTGCAAGTCGCTGTCTTACCCGGATTCTGCCTGACCTCGCGCTGGTCAACCAAGATCACGACCTGATATTGAGTCTGCATTGATCAGAGCCGGTGGCCGATGGATTCGCAAAGACGAATCTTCCACAGCGCACACCAGATTTCTAAAAATAAACAAAATTGAAATTTATCCTGTTATTGCTGTCCGAAGCCGTCTCCAGCACTCCTGTTTCAATGCCCGATGCTCATCCGTCGTCCTCATGACTGCGCTCTTATTCTCAACCGCTCTGCGAACCAAGTAGGCCAAGCATTCTCCCAGTGTGCCCCACGTAGAACACTTGATCACCGTCGGTCGAGGCAGTCCTTTGGTGTCTTGCTGGAGCAGTGAGAAACTGAGAGCATCAGACATACCGTGCAACTGGGCAAAGGCCACGGGGACGGTTGGAAGGCCATTCTTGAGGCGATCCTGGTGGAGGCTGAGCGCATCGCTTAGACTCTCCTTATTGTGGCCGCACAAGAGCAGCTTGACTGATGGGAAAGGCACCGAGTCTGGCCCGGGACTTCCGGCGTTGCCGAGCTGACGCTTGAGAGCACCTTGGGCGATGCTGTTGTATGACCGGTCGGTATCCTCCTTGGTATCGTGAATGAATGACCTCTCCTCTGAGAGGATATAAGCCCCTCTGACAACCTTGAGACCTAGTGTGAAGCCGCCTTTGTTGGCCTCGACCAAATGATCCACGACATTCTTAGGTGTCTTCTTCAGGTACGCCTGGTAGGTGTTATAGACCACAGCAGTCCCATCCTGATTGTATTTGCGCATGAGCTCGAGCGTCACTTTATCGATGGACACCTGGTAATCCTGCGATTCCGCGTCGACAATCATGCTCATGTTGCGATTCTTGCACTCTACACACAGTTCATCCAGGACCTCGACCATCTGAGAGGGAAGAGGTTCGTCCGCCGCCAGCGCCGAAGTGACTGCTCGCCCCGCGCCAGTGAGCCTAAGTATTGTTCCAGTCAGAAACACCCCGGGCAGTACAATAGAGTCCACACTCACTTGAACGCGATATAGTCTCCCGAGCTCACAGAATCGATCGTTTCCATAATGCCCACTTTCCAACGATCGATCTCGGGATCTAGTCCGCCGTCTGACTTTGCAGCGCTCGCATCATCGCCATGCAGAGATTCTTTGCCATATGTGAGGATGATAGCTTCAAACCCAAGGTCCTTGAGCTTCTGCGCGCACTGTTTGGTCTCGACAGGATTTTCGCCAGCGCAAAATTGATCGTAAAACGTCGGCTTCAGAATTTTGCGGAGGACAGGATTTCTGTCGACATCTAACAATCGACCGCCAAACGGCTTGCACAAGAAGGACAGCGTGTGGAGTGCTGGGGTCAAGAGGAATGAGTGGGAGGAGACGGTAGAAATCAGTAACGATCGGAGAAGATCTCGGGTTGTAAGAATTGATAGAGGATATTTCTGCCTGAATGCCTGCGCCTGGTTGTTCGTTATCCCATCGAGTTCAGGCCTTATCGCCGCCTGTCGAACTGCTGTTGACTGGCTTGAGTTCAAGCGAGGAGCAGGAAGGTAGCCCGCCCTGTTGGTCAATATGAATGTGCGCAAGACAAGTCCATGTCCAGCTGGGGATATAGTAGCGACTTTCGAAAATGGCCCCATTATTCGGCTTGGAAATGAGAGAAAAAGATCAAAGAAGTTAGTGTTCCCTCGAAGGGGTCCTGTTGATTTTGGTGATCAATTGATACCGTGAGTCGTCGTGATGGACGGGGACGTTCTGATATCGCGGGGTTATAATAGACGTAGCTTTCCAAGGGTTACTTACAAGATGCTCCCGTGATATCAAATGCGAGCGATAGTTTGTCGATTTAGTGCGGGGTATCAGGTATCGTCGTGTAACCACCAATCCGCCTGCATGAACTCAATCTTTCTGTGTGTTGATCCATGACCGGCCGAAAGAGGAGATATTGCCTCCAGTACCTGCCTATTCGAGGTTGGATGGGGTGTGAACCGTCTGTCTTCCGGGGCGATACCGGAAGCAGACACAGTGAGTGGGATAGAGGCCGGGTAGGTCCCTCGTGTTTACCGGCATCTCAGACAGACTACTTGAGAGCCTATTTGAGTACTTGAGCAGGTAAATTGGCAAGGATTCGATACACGGAAAGGATTCTGGAGGAAATTTTGACGCCAGTAACTATGTCATGCGATCTGTAGTTGCCGAAACAGTGTCTTACTTACGATGCGCATGCCACTGCATTTGAAGGCAATTCGACGGTGCATGAGAAGCGACGAGTCACATGTGGTCCGAGAAAAGGCATTCAGCAGCTGCGACACTTTAACAGAGACTACCTAGGTACCTACCTCCCTGTCTACTTAAGTACAACGGTTGGTTATAATAATTATGAATAAATAATAGGAAGAACACCAGACTCAGAAACTTCATATTTGCCTTGTGGAATAAAAACACCATAGAATTTCGACTACAACAATCTACCTACGTAGGTCGTTCTAGGAAACTTGACCAAGCCTCCTGATTACCTGTTGTCAGGCTGTGTCACTCCTCCGAGCGTTAGTGATTGCAAATGCTTAAGCCCGAGACTAAGCCAGTACCTTATGTCAATATCAAAGCTATTTTCAGACACTAAGTCAACCTAGTTGGAGGACCGTCAAGCACTAGATACCAGCAAGGCCTGTGACTAATAGGACAATACCGTACTACTGAACAAAAATGGCAGAAATAATTAACGGTTATAGTATCCCGTTTATCCCCCAGAAAATTGATGGTTCTTTCCTGAAAACCGGTTACATTTATCATCCAAAAAGCACATCTTCTCTCCATTGAAAACTTGAGTCTCTAGAACTATTTGTGGCAGACAATTTTCATCACGACTGCAGATAAATCAATCTTTACCGCACAATCGACAACTGCTACGAAGACTGTACCTAGGTATTCAAGCCTGTCAACAATGCCTTCATCATCAGTAGGCACCTCTGTTTCGGCTCCCAAACCCGGGAGCCGGAACATCCTCATCACCAGTGCCCTGCCGTACGTCAACGACGTGCCGCACCTCGGGAACATCATCGGCTCCTGCCTCTCAGCCGACGTCTATGCTCGGTTTTGTCGGGCGCGGGGCCTCAACACGCTCTTCATCGGTGGCACAGATGAGTACGGCACTGCCACGGAGATCGCTGCGGCCCGGGAGGGCTGCACGCCCGAGGAGCTCTGCGACCGGTTCCGCAAGGTCCACGCGGACATCTACGAGTGGTTCAGTATCAGCTTCGACAAGTTCGGAAGGAGCACCACTCAAAACCAGACCAGAATCGCGCAGCACATATTCTCGAGAGTGAACGAGAATGGGCACCTCGACGAGCGAACAACCTGCAGGCTCTACTGCGAGTCCCACGGGCGGTTCCTCGCAGACCGGTACGTGGTTGGCGACTGCCCCCATTGTGGCAAAGGCGCTAGGGGCGATGAGTGTGACTCATGCGGCTCTTTTGACGACGCTATCGAGCTCAAGAATCCTCGGTGCAACTTGGATGCTTGTGGAGCTACACCCGTCCGGCGGGACACTAAGCACCTGTTCTTCAGGCTAGACAAGTTGCAGTCACAGGTGGAGGACTTTGTTGACAAATCTGCCGCAAAGGGCAGGTGGTCTACCAACGGGACCGGCCAAACTTCGGGCTGGTTCAAGAAAGGGTTGAAAGAACGCAGCATCACCCGGGACATCAAGTTTGGCACGCCGATTCCCCCAAACGTGCCTGGCTACGAGGGCAAGGTGATATATAACTGGTTCGATGCCCCGATTGGGTATGTGTCCATTACAGCAGAGCACACAGACAACTGGCGGGATTGGTGGCAACCGCAGGACCCGAACGACGTCGAGCTCTACCAATTCATAGGGAAGGACAACATCTTCTTCCACTCCATTTTCTTCCCGGCCACACTGATCGCAACCGGGGACAACTGGACCAAGGTACACTCCCTGTGTGCGACGGAATACCTGCAGTACGAGGGCACCAAGTTCTCCAAGTCAAAACGCATCGGCGTATTCGGCGACCAGGCAAAGGCCAGCGGGATCAAGGCTGATGTGTGGCGGTTCTACCTCCTTTACCACCGCCCGGAGCACAAAGACACCGAGTTCAAATGGGACGCATTCATCGAGGCAAACAACAAACACCTCAACAACAATCTGGGCAACTTTGTCAACCGCGTGGTCAAGTTTGTGAACAATCCCGAGCCCAAGGGCTACGGTGGCATCGTGCCCGACAGCTCAAGGCTCTGTGACTCGGAGGGCAATGTAGAAGAATGCAAGCGGAAAGTCAACAGTCTCCTCGGCTCGTACCTCCGCCATCTTGATGCAGTCGAGCTGCATGCCGCGCTGGACGACGCCCTCAGAATATCCGACGCTGGCAATACATTGGCCCAGCTGGCGTTCAGCCTGAAAAGCAACAAGGAAGAGCGCGGGGCTTACTTCACAATATGCCTCAATCTCATCCGGCTCCTCGCTGTTATCTTGCAGCCGTTCCTCCCGGACACTGCCGAGTCGATCGCCAGGCAGTTGGGCGTGGAACCAGGCCTTTCCATTCCTGACACCTTCGACTGTGACTTTATCCGGAAGGGGCATCAGCTGGGTGAGGCTAAACCTCTCTTTTCGAGAATTGATCCGAAGCGGGCTGAGGAGTGGAAGGCGCAGTACGGCGGTAGCGGATCGATTGGAGGGACATAGGAGACTTCACTGTTCAGGAGAGGGTGATTTATGAATACGGCGGAAACAAGGAGAACTATTGTGCAGGCCCTTAAAAATTAAGAAGAAAGAGAGGTAAAAAGGCAAATAATTCACACGGAGAACAGGAAGACTTGCCAAAGATACGATGATTCAGGGCCCAGGTGCTCGACAGGAATAGATTGCGCAGGCTCTGCAACCGTTCCAAGGTTGTCTTCAAATGTTAAGAGTGCGGCTTGAAATGGCTCACCGGGCTTGTGCATAATGGATTGAGACCAAATGCACATTCAATAAACATCTGCTATACTACCACATTAATATTGAGCTTTTTTATCCACACATACAACAAGGCGCTCACTATTTTAGGTGTGTTTTCCTAACGCTGGATTTCTGAGCGTTCTACTCGAGTGCTCTATGGCGGCACTGCATACCTAGATGCATCTCATCCCCTAGGTATGCTCAAAGTTGTATGGGGATTAGAAAGCGAAAGCACCCCTACTAATGAAGAACCAAAACAGTCACTGCTTGGGGTGAAATAGGAGGTCCATATTCATACAAGAACTTGACATCTCTCAATGTATCGAGTTATCTCAAGTGCTGCCATTGAAATAGATACAAGAATTGCACTACTTTTGATAATCAAAGGGGGTCCTGGTCTAGCCCCTATCATATTAGTCGATGCAATAATCCTCCTATACTTCTAGGTAAGCGAACGAAAAAAAAAAAGAGAAAAAAAAAAGAGAGATTAGAAATGGTCGCTTTGGGAAGGACTGTGGATCTCTTGATAAGATTCCTTCTATGCTCATTTGTGGTGAGCAATCCCACTTGCATCCTGTAAAAAGCTCAAACAAGGACTGGGAGCATTGCTGGTTCCAGTCTATACGAGGGAAATCGCTCATGGTTTGACCGAATTTGACAGACCGGTCTGACCACATACTTGAAGTATGTATGCTAGACAATTTTGACAATGTTCATCGACGCAAGACGGACCCTGCTCTGAGCCCTTTTCCCAGCAACCCAATTTCGTGTCCGAGTTTATTTTCTTCTCTCAGATAAAGACCAATCAAAGTTTAAGAATCCAGGTCAGCCGACAATCGCGCACCCCATTCCTAATGTGTGGGGTTCAGCAACCCCCTTGTGACTAGAGTTGGGGGTTGTCAGTCCCGATGCAAGCGTCTGGCCACCGATTTAGCCACGTGCTGTGAGTTTAGGAACCCATGTGATGCTAGATTGTGTATATGTGTCCCGAGTCTTGGCCACCCGGGCACTCGGAATAAGCTGCGGAGGCATCTTGCAGCACCTGTTGACGGATGATGTTTCGACGCACAACACCTCCAACTCAATTTAGTTCATCATCGACCAGAATGTCTACGATGTGACCAAGATCAAGAAAGACCACCTGGGTCAGCTACACTGTCTCCCTTCGCCTTATCCCGCTTGGCAACAGAGACCCGTGACGAGGCGGAAAGAAAATGCTTCAAAAATTCGGGGGCAGGTGTCCAAGCAATGTCGAAAATTCCACACCAAGACCTCGAGCTTCCTACTTGAGTGAGTACAAAGACGACTTGCAGCTTGGCAACCTCGAGGTTAAGGCGAGAGCTGAGTTGCCGCCGACCGTGCAGCCGGTCTCGGAAATAGCCCACAGCCGGTAGCAACCGCCACGGCCCACGGCTTGACGGTGCTCACACCCGTGGAAGAGATGGCCGGACATCAGCTAAGGCACAGTCCTGTCTTCGACATGAAGGGGATGATGGACAGGGGTAGCAGAAGGAGAGGCCCGAGAGGCCAGTGCTCGGCGAGATCTATTCCGCTTAGATGCTAGTCGAGGGCTGATCGGGCCCGCGAAAATTGGGAAATTGGATCCCTTTTTTGCAGATTGGGTGGGTGTTAGGGTCCAAGTGTCATCGGCATCTGCGTGCAGCAATACACGAGAGCCACTTTTAAAAACACCATTGATGGATAGGTCACCCATGCTGGTGGAGAAAGGGAATCATTTCCCCGGATAACAACGAATAGTTGGACGAAAAGAGTGAGAGATCATCGGTTATGCTCTCGGTACGTCAAAGAATGGTCCCATGAGGATCAGCAAGCACGGTCATACGATGGTGTTGTGACCCCTGAAACTTTAAATATACTGGAAATTGTTGAGGGTACAACCTCATTACAATATTGCAACCTTTTGCAAGTGGAGCGGCGGAAGCTTCCCGCCTCCAATCGGAGAGTGCACATGCAGCTTCGAGCTTACACTGCATTGGGCGATAAGAGCTACGATAAGGAAGCCCCCTGTTGTTTGTACAGTATGGTGGTAGGGAAGTAGTCAACAATTCCCCCCTTCGTTGCTACCACAACAATAACAGGCACGCTCAACCATCATCACCACCGCCACCACCACCACCACAGTCTAGTGCCAACACATCCATTCACTCTTTCACTTACCCGTTGTAAAATGGCTGACGCGACGAACGTGGGCGCCTCCAAGCCGGAGGAGACCAAGGTGGACGAGACTAGTAAGTTGCCAGTGGGCGCCACGCCACCATCTGAGACACCAGCCCAGGCTGACCCTGCGCCAGCTGCCACCGCCACCGCCACCCAGGAGAAGGAGGCTGCTGGTGCAACCGAGTCTGCCGCTCCCGCTCCCGGTCTGGCGGCCGGTGAGGCCAAGGCCGACGAAGCTAAGCCTGGCGAGGAGGAAAACGAGGCAGCCAAGGGCGAGGGCGAGACCGAGACCGAGACCAAGCCGGCCGCTGATGAGGCTGCCTCGTCCAAAGAGTCGGGCTCGAAGAAGACTGCCTTTGAGGAGTTTGACGCCAAGGTCGCCGAGATCATCAAGGAGGTCGATCACGATGAGATGTGGGGTGTGAAGCTTGTCACGCCCGCCTCGTCCCACGTTCCCACCCAGATTGTCATCCAGAAGTTCCTGAATGCCAACGATGGCGACCTGGCCAAGTCGGTTGAACAGTTCAAGGGCGCGCTCAAGTTCCGCAAGGACAAGAAGCCGCTCGAGCTGATCAAGAAGTCTTTCAGCGCCGCCAAGTTTGCCGACCTTGGTGCCGTCACCGTGTACCCCGGCAAAGACAGCAGTGTGCCCAACGTGTTCACATGGAACCTGTACGGAAACGTGAAGGGGAAGATGGATGAGGTGTTCACACCACTGGATGAGTACGTTTGACCAAAAACTGTGGATGTCCACTATCAGCCCTGGCCAGCAATGACTGACATACCCCGGCAGGTTCATGGACTACCGAATCGCTCTGCAGGAGCTCGCCATCCAGCAACTCAACCTCTCGGGAGCAACGGAGCCGATCACTGCCGAGAAGGATCCTTACAAGATCATGCAGGTGCACGACTACAAGAGCATCTCATTCTTGCGCCAGCCTCCTGCGGTTAAGGCCGCCAGTTCTGAAGTGATCAAGAAATTTGCTCTGGCGTACCCGGAGCTGCTCAAGGCAAGACACCCACCACCACTCCCTCATCCGACGACTCTCGATGAACTCAACACTAACAAATGTGGGCCGAGCAGGAAAAATTCTTCGTCAATGTCCCCGCCGTCATGAGCTGGATGTACGCAGTACTCAAGGTGTTCATCGCCCCGAAGACGGCCAAGAAATTCCACCCAATGGCCAACGGCGCCAACCTGGCTGCCGAGTTCAAGACCAGCGGGCTGGATAAGACGCAGCTGCCCAAGGAGTACGGTGGTGAGGGCGGATCAGGTGACGGGAAAATGAAGGACGTCCCTGGCTTGATTAATGAACTGCAGTTCGAGTAGACTAGAAGGATGACTGGGTCACCAAGGCCGTCAGGTGCTTCTCTAATTATTTCCTGACATTACATTAATCGGTTTCATCAGCGACCAAGAAAGTCTGGATTTATTCCTCTAATGTATTAATCTTTCAAACCTATTCCATCTCGCAAAATCTGGCGGCGAGTTTCTTGGCCTTGGTGCTTATTTGGATGTTTTACCTTGAGCTTGAGGATAATCCGGAATTATTTGGGAACCAACTGAATATTACTTAATTAAGTACCAGGTAGGTATGTATTCGTCTCAAAATTCATACTGTCAACCCTCCCCACAACCAAAAAGGCGCCGTGACTCCTGGATATGCTATAATTATTTATTATTAAGAGAAAGGGATCCCCGTCACTCAGATGACGATAGAGCAGTCCGTCAATTCATTAAGGTTGCGAACTCCCAAAAGACTCATCCTGAAGTATGCAGGTGCATAGGCCTGTTGGAGTAAGTCAGCAAAAATACATCAAAAGCAATTAGGATGTGGTAAAAAAGGAAAAGACAAAGACTTACCGCCTCCCAAGCCCTCTGGTCCCTCGCAAACGCCTGCCACGTCCCAGACGTCTCGGAGTCATTCGACAGGCTGATGTCGCTCTGGAACTTGAACACCCCGTCAGGGGTATCAGGGCTCGCCGTCTCGCCGTAGTACGTGCTGTCCCAGGTACCATCCGTGGTGTCCTGGCTCTTGCCCGCCTGCGAGGGGTCGACAAACTGCTGCTGGCTGACGGTGTGGGCGCCAACAAGGGCGACCAGGTCACCAGCGGTGAAGGTCTTGGCCTCAAACAGGGCGATGTTGGTCTGCGCATCGGCAAAGGGGCTGGGGATCAGGCCCGCAGGCGGCAGCTCGTCGCTGTCGACGCGGCCGACGTAGGCCTTGATGCGGGGGCCACCAGGGCACGCCGCCGTGGCGGCGATGGCGTTCATCTGGATCAGGTCGGCCATGCTGATGTTGAGGTCCTCGTACTGGTCGAACCAGGTCTGCGTCTGCGCCGCGATGTCCTGCAGCCCGCGGTTCTCGACGCGCGCCAGCTCCTCCTTGTTGAGCACGACGCTGCCGTCGGCCCCGCCGCTCGCCAGCGACAACTCCCAGGCCGCCGCGTCGTGGAACCCCAGGCGGATGGCGCCCCGCGCCGTCGCCGTGCACCCGTCGCCGTCCGTGAAGCTGCCGCGGATGTCGTCCATGATGTGCCTCCACTTGCAGCACGTGTCTGCTGCGCACTCGGCCGAGTCGATGTCGCCTGGGGCCGTGTAGCTTGGGCCGTCCCCGTCCGCGAGGGCGTCCATCATGCCTGTCAGGATGGACGAGATCTCGGCGCCGGCTGCGCTGAGGGTGCTGGTTGACTCGCCCACGAGGTCTCCCATGAGGGATGTTGATCTTGTTGCCAGGATGGGTGTGTTGCGGAGGTCTGCGAAGAGCTCTCTGCTGGCATGCTTGTGATAGGGTTTGGCGCTCACCACTGAGCTGGCCAGGATGATGGGTAGGAGAGAGTGCATTGTGAAGGAGGTGACGATGGCCTCACTCGGTGAGATGTGAGATATTATTAAGATTTATGAATGAACTCGAGTGATTTGGAGCGAAGGTGGCAGTGGATTTTATCCAGTTACAGATGTGTGAACGAGAGGCAGGACAGTGAACGACCAAGATGGTGGTGATTGTGATGTTCCAAGGCGGGCAATTCCAGGCTTAGACGAACATCTACGACGAGCTGGAATATTATATCCATTTCGTGACAGCGGTCCTTGGCAATAGATCCGATAATCAGGCAACATCCAGTATCCGTGACCTGTAGACCCTCACGGGAGCCAGACCGCCACGAACCCCCTTGGAGCTTTGGCCGCAAGAGCTTGGACGGGATATCAAGATGGCCAATGAATCATCCCAAGAAATAAAACACAAGACTAAAAGTCGCAAAACTCTTCTGAAGGCGCCGACACTAGGTCCAGATGCAGCTCTGTGTTGATGTTGCCAGACAGACTCCTCCCGTGGCATTCACACCGGCGCAGGGCGTGTCCCGGTGATCTATTTGTTGGCAAGACTTCGCAGCAAGTTGTCGATAGTCGTTGCATGCTACTGCAGAGTTGACACCTTGGCGTGATGTTGTCGCGCCACGCCACCTACCTCAAATGGCCGGCCCGAGACAGGGGGACAGGGTTTCTGACGAGGCCCGAGCATCTGATGCAACGACTCTGACCTGAAGTTCATCCCATTCGGTGATACCTGTTACCGGGGGCAGATATAATTGATACCTACGGCGGAGGAGGGAGACCAATGCGTTGGCAACATGCGTTTCTTCATCCCACTCCACCCCTTCCCCCCCTTCCCCGCCCCTTTCCCCTTTGTACTGGTTTCGTACTGAATCCGTACCCTTTGTACACAGTAAAATGCAGCGCCACAGCACTACTAGATGCTGCGGGACCGGTCTCCTGAGGTCTCGACAACAGGTTAGCGCGTGCTTCGGACGTCCGCTGGCGCGGCCGACCCTGCCAATGAGGCACGCTGCCGTCAGCCGAAGCGTGCCAGTCGTGCCCACGACCTTTCCACGCTACCGTGCTTAGGGTGCTCTCTCAGATGTGCCGGCGCCGGTGGGTTGGGCGATCACGGCAGGAGCGCCATTGAGCGGCGGGACATAGGCGGCGGGAGACCACAGGGATGTTTGTTTGTTTGTTTGATCGAAACAACATAGCTTCACCCTCAAGATTTGAGGTTTCTTGTCGTACGGAATGGAAATAGAGGACGTGATCTGCAGTAGGGTGGAACAAGCCATGGTGTGGACCGTCTCCCGCCCCCCCACACACCTTGTAACCCTTTTGTTTCCGGGCTGTTGAGGATCTGGGGGACTGGTGCGGGTATAGATCGTGGCTCTTTAGCCCATCGTGGCTGAGGCTCCAGGGCTTTTGTGTTTGGGACCGTGAGCATCTGGCACAAAAATAGTAATCCGAGGGTGTTGCATCCGGGTCTGGGGTAGCCCACGCCTTACCAATTCCTAATTAAGGCTATACTGGCAGTGCTTACTTGAGGACCTAGGTACTCAGACTTTGCCTGCAAGTACCTAGGCATACATAGTCGACATCTGGAATATGCCCATACCTGCGGCCCGACTCTGAAGGGCCACCTGGGCCTGGGGGTCATCATGGAGATATCAACCACCCCGAGCTTGATTTTAAGATGGTGATACTTGCAAGAGGGTCAATAGGCCAGCCTGTATACGTCGTGGCATCTCTGCGTGTATGGCCTCGGCTCTTTTCTTCACCTGGAAGCAGGCTGCACAATTTTTGCTGGCGCCGGCCACATGCACGGTCCTGTGCCAACGTGTTTTATTTTTGAGACCGTTGCGCCGTGACTCTGCCATTGTCACGTTGTGGTGAACTTGGAGTTGTCGTGTGTTCCGGCACGGCATGGATGGCGAAGGAAGACTGCGCGCCTTTGATTGAAGGAGCAGAACGTTGCTGTTGTGGTACGCGACCGATATAAAAGACCCTCGTGGTCCCTGCCGAGAGATCGGATCACCCTGTCTCGAAGGAATGTCCTGACCGGCACTCAGGAAGCACAGCATCTGTAGCTAGAAAATGCTGGACCCTGTGGTACCGAGTGTTCGTCTCGTCTTCGTCTACAGGTGATCAAGGGCTATGCATGATCCCGCCACTCCCGGTGCACGCCAAGTAAACATTGAACACTGCATGCAGCAGATTTTCCTGCATACTTGTAGAGAGATTTATTTGGATTTTTTTATGTTGGCCAGTCTTGCTTGGCCATCTGGCGTGCAGCCGAGCTCGTCGTCATCAAGACTCCATTTTAAATTTACGGTCGGCCTTGTACTCGGTGGTAGGGGTGAGCTGCTACACACCAGCAGCAGCAATGACACCATCCTGCCGCTCATTTTCCTCGGCAATGGCCGTGGTCATCTTATCAAGATTTGCTGTGTTTGTGAAATTTTGTTGTCTGTAGAGCAATGAGCTTAAATCTGTCAACAGGCGGGCCTGAGCTTCATCCCGAGCGCCGTCGAGGCAGTAGACTAGTGATAAGACATAGTTAGCCGTTGTATGCAACCACTTGTGGCTAGCACATGTATTTGTCTACGAAGTCTCACCTTTTCCGCCGGCTTTGCCTAAAGCTTCAGCCATTGACAGAGCTAACATTGAATAAGCCTTGAATGCCACCTGTGATTCTGAAAACACGATCACCTATGTCACATTCCCCAGGGCTTTTCCGACAGACGTAGTTTTTATTCGGAGTTAGTATTCTTGATGGCCTTATGGAGACATGTTTCCTTGCGAATAGGATCATGTGTTCTCCCTCGCTCTCGAGATTAGGGCGCGCAGCGAAACATTTTCGAGTACGGACGCCGTCAACAGGTCAGAGCCGTGATAGTTACCAACAGGGAGGGAATGCGCTATGCCATCCCAATTTTGAGCCCATTGAGGCGGCGAGATGGTTAGATATGAGGCGTTGTAATCAACGTTGTAATCAATGCTAGCCGTTAAAGCAAAGCCGACGATGTAAGCTTGTAAGGCCTATACAAATAAATACAATAACAAGTAAGAGATATTATATAGAAAGAGTTTTATAGGAGTTTTCTATAATATGAAATAAATAGCTATTAAATAGAACTATTAATACTACTCTAAATCTAAAATCTTCTAGAGTATTTTAACACAGGGAGTATAATAGTATATTAATAACAAAAGATAAAAGATAATTACCCTTATACCTAACTTTAATAATCGAAGTATTTATAAGATCACACTTAAATAAAATTTAGTTTTTATATTTAAATTAACATAGTTTACTTATATTAATACTTTTTAAAACAAGGCTATAATAATTAAATACGTAGGTAATATTTCAAAGTAATTACATACTACTATTATATATAAGTTAAGCTTAGAAGTAATAAAATACTACTATTAATATAGCTATTCAAGGGTCTCTTCTACAACCGCTATCGCCGAAGCGGCGGGACATGGCAACAACTTAACGAGGGCTTCACACGATAACTCGAAGCAGGACTCTTGGGGAGGCGCACTTGATGATCTTGGCCCTTATGTATGCAAATGATGCGTGATCTGATTGAGTTCCGAGACCAGGCCTCTTACGAATGGGACGATCGACTGTGGGCTCCAGTCGCTCTTGACGTTGAATGGTGCTGAAGTCCGTTATGAGCACTTTTGGTTGAAGAGTATCCTGGGTACCAATTCAAGCTAGAATAAATACAATATTTTCTCGGGCAATGCATCAAGACGGACAACATAACGTGGTATTGTTCGAAATGCTGTTGAAGACGTTGAACGCAGACTGTCTTTGGCTCGGCTCTTATCTCGAGATTGTGATTGAGTCCTGCCACCTGGGACTGACAGAACACCTTATAGAGTTGGGGTCTAATCCATCTAACTAAGAACCGCCTAATACTTGAGCTGGTGATTCCAAATAGACTGCAGATGACTTACTACGAAGCTTCAAACGGTCGACAGAGAAAGACGGCGGGTAGACCGTGCCAACTTATATTGGGCGGCTGTTATGAAGTCGGTGAAAGGCCATGGTCCAAGGGATTCTCAGTCTCTAATAATGCTACACCTCATCGACACGCATACCATCAATTTCGCAAGACTTGCGAAGGAAGGTTGGTGGATGCGCGCACACGGTCCTGTACAGGCACAACTCGAGTACTGAGTACCCGCCATATCCGGCAACGCCAAGCCTAGAGTCTTTGATGCCCCTGTAAAGTACCTGGACGAATGACTTGACTGCCGAAGCAAGGGGCTGGCTAGTGCCTCGACTAAAGATTCCCCATGGGAAGGCAAGGGTATGAAATGCCGACACGCCTTTGTTGGTGCGGGAGGTACTTAAGTACCTAGGTAGTGGAGTGTGGGTGGGGACAGGCCCCATTAATAACCGTTGCGGGTATTGGTGGTGTTGTTCTTAATCTGTAGACGACCCGAAGGTGTACGGTCCCTTTATATAGTAGTAAACGCTTAGAGACCTAGCGTTTACAAAAGACATAGTATTAAAAAGCTCGTAGAGACGGGCTTTTCAAGTTTAAAGTACTATAAAGTAGTTAGTATTAGTATTATTACTAATAAGACCCTCATTATATATATAGATATTATTTAGAAGTACTTAGAGTACCTATTTAAGGCCTATTTATATCTATTATACTACCCCTAAGATATTTAGCGGATTACTCGCACCTGTTAGGGCGGGTAGCTGCTTGCGGTCACCGCACAACTTTAGAATGCCAGAGGCAATATCAAATTGCGGGCGGGCGGGGGTGACGAGTCGCAATTGTCAAAGACGCAGCACTAAGAAACAGATAAAGCTAGCTTTCAAATGAGGGCCGCCTCTCTTCTTCTCCTGCCAGACCGCTGCAATCGTCCGCGGGACTCTGCTGCGAATATCAAACACTCCTTCCATCCTCACTGACGTCCAGTCCCCGGCGCCCAACATGTCAAGCCCGATTGACTGCTCGTCCACCGGCGCATCCTCGGGCAAACATGACGATGACGAATATGAGGAGAACATCGATTGGGAAACCACCGACGGACACACCGAGGCCGAGATCGCTGACGACGAGAGACCTGGGTTTGAGGAAGTCGAGGTCGTATTGATGCCGCATGACAACAACCCGCTTCGGGACCGCCCGGTCTATCTCCTGACCCTGATCTCCGGCCTCTTCGCCCTAGCCGCCATCATGTACTCTGCCCACGAGTCGCTCCCGGCGTACCTCAACAAGCTGCCCCAGATGCCAGCCTGGCTCGCGAACCTTGAGCCGGCCCGACCCCAGGTGCTCGTCCCCCTCGACGTCGCCGGGAGCGTCCAGGCCATCGTGGAGCTCTACGAGCCGTTCATGGGCGACGGTGTGGGCCTGCTTGCCGCGCGCTCGTGGCCGAGCGGGGATATCCCCTCGCTTTTGATGCACATCATACCGGCAGGCGACTTCAAGGAACTGGGCGGGACGATTGCCTTCTTTGACGACTTGAGCAGCAACATCACGGAGTTCTGCGCCACGGTCGAAATAAACTCGATACCGGCAGGCGACACATGGCGTCCTAACCAGGAGCTCGAGGGGCTCTGCCGGCCCCTCGTCACGCTCAGCCGCTCGGCCTCGACCGCCTACACCGACGTCGCCTAAAGCCTCGCCGGGCCGCAGCATGGGACGAGGTGGCTGCGACGGGTGATGGTGGAGGTGCTAGACCTGGCCCACGCGGTGGCGGGGCCTGACGGCACTGGACACAATCTCGAGGGCGTGGCAGACTACCTCACTGGCAACGCCAGCACCAGCAACCGACTCCGGCGCCAGGTCGGGTCGCGGGGCAGCTGGCAGGCGACGAACTCAAAGTTCAATGGCTCGCTGCGGAGGCTGTACATGATCTCCGTGGAGGTCGAGAGAATGTGGCTGAAGCTCGTGCCCGTGGCACGTTCGTTCATCGCCGGGACGCTGGTGACGGCTGGGGGCGACGGCGGCCCCGGCTCGCTCCACGCCCAGGTCGCGGGCGACTGGCTGCAGCTCGAGTCGGCGGTGGCGGTGGTGCGGGAGCTTGCAATCGCCGCCGAGGACGGCA
Source organism: Diaporthe helianthi (assembly GCA_001702395.2). Lineage (NCBI taxonomy): Eukaryota > Fungi > Ascomycota > Sordariomycetes > Diaporthales > Diaporthaceae > Diaporthe > Diaporthe helianthi. Next base: position 23,871 of record MAVT02000659.1, read on the forward strand.
TCAAGGCTCTGATTATGGCGCAGCACCGGCTGCAGGAACTGCATGACAGGCTGGGCTGCGTGAAGCAGGCGTGCCTGGTCAAGCGCCACGCCGACGACCGCTACGAGGTTAGGGGACGTTTCGTGCTCGCGGACCCATCTGTCCTCCGTAAAGAGCTTTTCGGCACAGCGGACTGGCTGGAGGCACGGATGACGGACTCGGGTGGTGAGTCGTGACAATTGACAGCGGTGCTTGTGGAGTGTGACGATCAGGGCGATTAACCCTAAGCCTAACCCTAATCTAACAAATCGCATTTTAGCTTTCTTTAAAGTTAGTTTTTAGCTTAGACAGGGACCACGGGTACTTACCTATTATATAATATCTCGTAATATATTAAGTTTCTTTAGCTTAGAGTTATAATTTTTTTTATAGATATTTATAAGGTTATATTTATTAGTAATAATAAAAGAAAATTTTATCTTAGATTTTCTTTATATAGCACCTTCAAATAGTACCCTTTTTAAATTTGTTTTAAGTCTTACTATATAACTACTTTATTATTCTTAACTTTAAAGCGTTATAGTAAATTAGCTTTTAAGCTACTTAAGGTAATAATTCTAGTTAATACTACTATTAAAAGTAATACTCCTTAGCTTTATCTATATATAGAGTTATAAGTATATAGTAGGTATATAGGTATATAAGGTATATAGGTATATAGGTATATAAGACCCCTAGGT
>MAVT02000660.1:0-24588 GCA_001702395.2 Diaporthe helianthi
TAAGCTAAAAGCTAACTTAAAAAAAAAGCTAAAATATAATTTATTACTAATTATAAAGTAGTCTTTTAGAAAGCTACTTAAGTAATAAAATAATAAAAAAACTATATTTATTAATTAATTATAAAATAAAAAAACTATACTAATAAAATACTTTTTTTTAGTTACACCCTTATAGTTAATAACAAGAAACCTTTATTAGTATTTAAAAAAGAAAAGAAAAGTAGGGAGAATAAGGTAGTATATACCCCTCTATAAAGCAAGAATAGGCCTAAATATAGAGACATCGAAGTCTTTATACATAGCCTATAGGCTTAAGAGGTATCTAATAGTAAAAACGCCTAATAGAAGAACAGTAGGGGGAAGGGGGAGGGAGGGGGAAAAATACAGTTGTAGCTGAAGCTAATTAATACTTTAAAAAGAGAGTTTTTAATCTTAATAATATAAGGTAGGCTTTATTTTACTATTTAATATATTTTTTTAAACTACACCTACTTTATTAAGCAAGTTAATAGATATAAGTAATATAATATATAGTAATATAACTTATTTAATGTATAAACTATAGTTTATACCTCCTTTAATACTATTATATTATTAAGAAAAGGTAAAACTTTAGTTTAAGAAGCTTTTTAAGTACCTATATTATTAGGTTTTAGAATCCTAGGACTTGATATCTCAATTAAATATATAAGTAAGGGGCCTTAGTATACCTTTCCTCTTATAGATTATTAGTTACAAGGTATTTAGTTTACATGTTAGGGGCAGTAAACATTCTTTTCTTTAGGCGTGAATCGGTAATATCAATTTAAGCAGAAGGTTTCACTACAACTTTAGAATACCAGGTGAAATACCTTGGTAGGTTATTGGATCTAAACTCCACTGTATGCCTCCGACAGGCCTCAATGTTCTAAAAATGTTCAACAACAATACAGTCACCTCATCTACCGCACTAGCATTTGCATAGGCTGGACACACTGGCTCAGAAGAGTAACCTTACGATTGACCTGCGATGGCTGCTCTGCAAATATTTGACTGACAATGATCGATCCTTAACAATGGTTGTGATGAGTCCAGCTCCCAATTTCATTGAACCGTTTCTCCCAAGCACTACACGTGGCATGCTTAAACATAAGGCTGTATTTCCCCATGCTGACGTTGGTGTGTAATGAAAAGCCCTTTGTCCACAGGACAAGCAGTGCAACCGCCATCCATTCCCACGGCTCGAGGATTATGAGGCCTAAACCGGTGGCCAAGGGCCTGGTAAATGCTTGTAAAACCTGGCAGCTGTGGTGTCGCGGGATTCACGGTTGCTATACGATCTGTGACGCAATGGGCCCTGACAAGTTGGTACATGGCTTGCGTACTATGTACAAATTAGCGGTTAGGTCCAAAGCTTTCCCTAGCTAGATTGAGTTGTTTCACTCGAGAATCATATTTCTTCGCGCCCAGTTTCACTTACATAAAGTCGCGACATCCGTAAAATCGGTCGTTTTGCTCTTTAAAGGAGAATAAGTGCAGCGCGTTCTGCTCCACTATAACCCAGAGGAAATTTCGGAGAGTGACAGTATAGGCACTAGGAACAAGCTAAAAAGTCCGAACGCTGCTATTGAACTTTTGTAGAAATCGCACTAGTTTAATATATACCATACCCTACCCACCTTTAGTTACACCCACCTTTGGTTACCCATTTGCACTTAAAGTAAAGGCATTCAAATAGCTACAAATTAATTTATCCTCTTCCTATATACCTATAAATAGTAATAAAATAATTGTAAGAAGTTCCTTAATGATCTAGTCTAGCTAGTTATTGAATTGCACGCTCGCTGTGTAATACAATCTCCTCTAAAACTTCTAGCTTAAATATATTTTCGATATTATCCTCCTCCTTTTCTTCCACCTTAACTATAGCAACTTTATAGCGTTTTTAAGGCCTAGAAAGCTCTTCTAAAGCTTTTATAGTAAGGTTTTTATTACTAATTTCAAATATAATAATAAATTCCTAGTTGGGGTTTAGAATTGCCTTCTAGTGCTTTGTCTTCTTTTAAACCTTTTTTTTAGCTCTAAGGCTACAATTCTCTTTTTTTAGTAGAGTAACTTATGCCCGTAACGAGTTAATCTTGTTAGTAATCTTCTTAGCTTTATATTTAGCCGTTTTATTATCTTTTAAGGCTAGATTTAAAATATAATCTTTATTTATGTAGTTTTTGTTAACCTTTTTAATAAAGAATTAACTACTATTATTATTATCGCTAGACTTTTGCTTAGAAACTTTAATAATTAGCTTAAAAACTTTATTAGGCCTAATTTCAAAATGCTGCAATACCTTTTCGCGAGAGATAGAGTATATTCTTATATGCCTAAAAGTATTTCTAATAGTTTGCTTGCTAATAGCTTTACGGGCTTTAACAAGACATTTAATAAAATTAATCTTGCTAAAAGAACTTAAATTTATTTAGCTATTTAAGTTTTCTATTGCCTTGTTAAATACTGCTTTAAAAATACTAAATACTTTATTGTTAAAAAATTGTAAACTATAAAAAGTATATACTAGAAGCTAGCAAAAGTTAATATTATACCTATAGTATAGCGTTATAAACTTAATGCTTTTATAACTATTATAACTATTGAAAACAAGAAAAATAGCTTAAAATTTATTATTATTATGTATTTTGTTAATTACAAATAAGAAAATATCCTAAAGCTAATTAACTATAATTTTATTACTTATCTACTTATTTTTAGATATATTAAAGCCTTATTTTAAGGGTACAATTAACTTTAATTACTTTGTAAACTACTATATTTGTAGTTATTTTCCTTTAAAAATAATATTTAGGGGTAGATAAATATTTTTTGCAATAACTAAGTTTATTACCGTAACTAGGGCTTAAATAGCATTAGCTTTAACTACTATTAATTAGCTATTAGTATTTTTAAGTATAAATTTATTATAACCTATATAATTATTAGTTATTTAACTATATATAGTTAAGTTAAAAGGAAGTAAATATACTACTTCCCTTTATAATACCTCCTTTATCTATATTAACTATTAAGTTAGATTTTATTTATTTAAAGTTTTTAAAATGGTTAAAAAACTAGTTAACTACCTTAGGAGTAAATATAGTAAACCTCTCTACCTTTTATTTCCAGCCTATTTTAGACCAAATACTAAGATTCCTTTTCTTAAAGCTATTAGTTTAGTTCTTACTAAGGAGCTTAATATCGCCATATTTCTTAAAAATAGTTGTAGCAAAAATACAAACTAGAAAAGCTATTAAAGCATAGCCCAGCTTCTTTTAGCGTAGAATCCAAGTAGTAATACTCTTTTCTTAAATACTAGATAGTTGTTAAATAAATTGGATTTACTAATTAAAAACTTTTTTTAACTCTAATTGCTATATAAATAAAGTCCTAGGTATACTATATTGCCTAGCTGCTTTATTAGGCGCAACGCTATTGTTTTACACTGCGGCTAGTGCATTTTTTATTTAAAACTTTATATAGTTTTAAGCTTTACTTACTAGCTTTATTTTAGTAGCTATAGTAAGCAATTTAGTAGTAGTTAAAAAGGAGAAGATTTATAGCTTATAAAAATTGCCTAGTTTGGAAGGAGAAAACTAGCAGCTAAATTTTGCTAATCTAAACTGTTAGCCTAATTCGTAAAATACTAAAAAGCACTATAGATGTATAAAGCTTTCAAAATCCTATTAATTAACTATAGAAACGTTACGATATAGGCAAAATTAAGCAAATGGGTGTAAGTGGAATGCCCTTACTTTGGGTGCAAATGGGTGACTAAAGGTGGGTGTAACCAAAGGTGGGTGGGGTACGGTAGGGTGCCAGGCTGGTAAGGGCCCCCCCCCTGGGAAGTTTCCGAACAAACGTCCTGATCCACGTCCATGTTGATGCGTACGCCTTGATAACCTCCCGGATAATTGCCATCTGTTCCAGACACAAAGTCAATCTTGAAGATAACGTGATTCTTTGCGTTGGGATTGGGATTCTGGCCGACTCCGAGGAACTCAACGTAGACAGCCTTGATTTGATTTTCAAGCAAAGGTTTGGGCACTATCGTAGAGTTACCGTCTGTGACATCATAGCCGTCCGACGTTGGTGGCGGTTCTACATATTGATGGCCTTGTTGTGCGGGGGGTACGGGTCGTCCGGCTCCAGGAACAGTCTGGCCTGTACTGCTTTGCTGATACTGATGCTGCTGGCCAGTGCCATGGCCTGTCGAAGTGCCCGATGCGTTGATCTTTGGGGCGCCTGCGCCCCGAGCCTTGGCCGTGAGCTTTGAAGCTCCATTGACCAGTGACTTCGAAGTTCCAGTGGCGGAGCCTCTCGAGGCTCCAGGGACCACGAGATTTGAATTCTTGACAACTCCTAGGTTCTCTTGCTTTTGAATAGTGTTAGAGTCCATCTTGTATTCTTTGTTTTGTCCGGGTTAGTCGTGATGTGTCTGAGCGCGTTGGATCTTGTGCGTGACCTGAAGATGCGACAAGGTTTTGAAAAAAAGAATGGGTGTTGGGCTGGATACAATATGTAGTGTTCTGGGTGTTATAGTATCTGAAGAGGTCTGTATGGTGATATAGGAAGAAGTGGTGTTTAATGTTTGTGTGTCTGAGGAAAGTCAAGAGAGACTGGACAAGAGATCAAAGCCGAACACTTATATATTTATGAATTTGGATCGACGATACATTTTCTTCACCAATATACTTGTATCATATCATTGCCCCCGTATCGTGACATTTTCTGAAACTCCGACGGCATTAGAACCATCGCGGACGTCCTGGTAGGCCTGTTTAGTGGTGCCTTCAGTGTGGTCTGACCGTGGCTGAAAGCCAGTTGGTAGAAACCGCCCCTTACTTCGGGCCATTCCACCAAATATAGAATACTTTTCTCTTTTACTTGACTGGGTTTGAATGCAAAAGAAATCCTCTAGGTGGGTACTTTTCACTTCTGTGATGAATCTTGGCCAGAATGTGACCGTCACGCCTCAAAACGTGGCTGAACGCCCACTACCACGGCCTGGCGAGAAGGTGGGATCCAAGCAAATCGATGCAATTGTCATTTTTGAAGCACTGTTGGTTGGCGGTACTGTGCCGCTTCTACTTTTAAATTCACACATGCGGCGTGAACTCGAGATCTATTTCAAGCATCACCGGTGGGGTCCAGATGTCCGGACAGTCTCCGAGCCCGAATTATGTAAGCGATCTGTTGGTTGACCTAAGCCACCACAGACTTCCCAACACAACACCTGTGCCCCTGAACTTCCTCTCTCTCGACCACAACTTACGAAGCACCTGTGAAACTTTGACGGATTTGAACAAAAGCACACATACCTTACTTGGTACAGAGGCGACGCCGATCACAGATCGAATAACCGCTGCCTGTGCTTTCAGTTGAACGTCCGGCCACCCTGAACAGTCAGTCTCTTGCTCGACTTACCTACCCTGGTACTTTACTTTACCCCATTGCTCTTACCTTAGCGGTCCTGCTCATGCCATGGATGTTGTGGAAACTTTGCAAGAGTGGAAAGGCCCACCACCGCCCTCTGGCGTCACAATACCCTCAGCGACAATCATCAAAGAAATCTGCGTGGACGTGTCCGAACAGCTAGGCCCCTACCCTATGAAACTCGCGTATCCTCCTGGAGATCGGCCTACGGTATGGATAAAGTACGGATATGGCGTGTTCTGGGACGAAGCCGTGAACCAGATACGCGCTCACCAAGAGTTACAAAAGATCGACTCTCCAGTCCGCGTGCCAGTCGTATACTACGCATTCCAGGACAGCGCGGCCTCGCAGTGGACCTACATCGTCATGGAATACATCCGTGGCGAGACGGTGGCCTCGCTGGAACAGAAGGCCAGGCAGTCACCAGAGCAGTCCCAGGAAACGCTAGAGGGGCTATCCCGACGGGTTGCTTTCGCCTTGGACGAGTTTCTACGTATCCCCGTACCTGCTGGTACTGCACCTTCAGCAGTGAGCGGAGGTATCATAAAACATCCTGTCTTTAAGGATTATGAGGCACCCAGGCCTTATGAAAATGTTGAGCAACTGGAGCAGCACTTCAATATGGTAGGCTAACTACATAGTCACCCTTTCTATTCGCAGTCGTCGAGTGAGGCTGGCCAAGGGGTATGCTTGCACTGAAAATAGTTCATCGAACTGCGAGGCATGCGCAGAACACATCCCAATCTACCTCTGCTCCGCGGCCTATCACAGGAGCCCATGGTAATCTGTCACTGCGATATACACGGCGGCAACTTCATGATAGACCACAAGGGCGAGTTGTTTGTGGTCGATTTCGGAAAGCTGAACATACTGCCACTAAGCTTCGCAAAGTTTCTCACGTTCGAAATGGGTCACGACGGTCTTGGAATAGCTGTGCGCCCTTGGGTTCATTTCCCAGATATCGGTGGCCAGTCTTGTGTCAACGCGTCCGTCTTGTTGGAATTGCAGGGCCCCATGGTCCAGACCAGTTCTTTTTCCAAGATAATGCGCAGGGTACCTGGCTGCCCACCTCCTGGGGAGATATTTTGAGCCTTTTCTCTTCCCCCCTTCCCCATTTTTTCCATTGAGGACTCCGAGCCACGGAAGGTTTCAAGCGAATGAAGGAGTAGTCATGTTACATTGTATTGTGACCATGTTAATACGAAAAGCCTTTGCATATTTGCAACTGTTACAAATCGAAAAGCATTTCTGCAAAACAAAGGTGATCTTATTAGTTCTGCTTTACTATTAGTGGCTTGCTTGAGGATCAGAACTATTATGGCGAGAAAAAGGACACGGTTGCTAGCAGAAGAGAAATCCCTTCCCTGTTAAGTTACTGTCAATGAAACTCAAGGAATAACGTCAACAAAGGCTTACAGGACCTCTGCCGACCCGAAAATGTCGGTTCAATATTGACTGATGCGAACCTGACAGCGTTGGGGGCCATCAGCCGACGAACGAGAGTGTCCGGACAGCCCAGCTCTGAAAGACATGGTTACATGGAAATTCTGCCGGTTATCTAGCACTATATTTCTAACTTTGACTTGTTCTAATTGGGGCTCTAAACAAAATTTCATGTATTCTAACTGCTTTGAAGACGGCCTCCCGTACGCGAGTCTAAATACAATCGCACTGCCCTCTAGCAGCAACATGTTCTCCGTTCTCCATTTTGCAACGATCGATCGCTCCGGGCCTCAGTTTCAGCGGGACTTTCTCTGGTGTGGGCTCCTGACATCCCCTCCCAAGCAGCCAACAAGTCCCCTCGGAACCCCTCCAGCGAAGTCGCAGGCCGCACATGGCGCTTCACCATCTCCGCCCAGCCAGTAATCCCCTCACGGCAGATCGCCCGAACCCTCGAGGCAATGCAAGACGCCTCCCGCGGCACGCGGCAGCCCACAGGCATAAAGGCCAGCGCCTCCACGTTTGGGGTCTCAGTGATCAAGGTGACGACCCCGGCGGCGGCCGCCTCGAGGGGCGTGATGCCGAGGGTCTCGTATCGCGACGTGCAGATGAACACGCCGTTGCGCCGGACGGCTCTGAAGAGCGCGTATAGCTGGTCCTTTGCGAGCCGCGGCGACACCATGAAGTGGGCGCGCTGCTCGGCTGGGACGGGTTCGAGGAGGGCCCTGCGGCGGGAGTCGTCGCTGTCCGGGTCTCCGACGATGAGGACCCTGACTGGGGTGCCCCCTGTTTTGAGAAGCTCGAGCCCGGATTTGATTGTGAGTTCGACGTTCTTGAAGTAGTCCAGGCGTGCCACGGCCGTGAGGAGGAGGAGATCTGCGCCGTGGATGAAATGCTGCATGGCTGTGGGCAAAAGCGTTGGGTCACTGCTGGGGGGTACTCCAATTGGTGGATTGAGGTACTTGAAACGATTCTTGTTGAGCCCTGTGTTTTCCAGGATGTGTTGTTGGAGTCTTGAATGAGCGAGGACAGTGCCCTGGTTGTCTTGGAGCAGGCGCTGGATACCAAGTTGTTGTTGCCGGTAGAGGTTGGCGGCTTTGTCTTGGGAACCACCAAAGGATAGTCGTGCAAGATCAAGGGAGTATTCCTGAGCGAAGTGTGAAGCAAAGGGCCCGTGGTGTGTGACAAAGAACCGATAGCCTTCCGGGTGGTAGTGAAGGAGCGTGTCCGTTTGGTAGTAGATGATAGGATGTGACGGCTTAACCTGCCTGCTAGAAGCGAGTCGAAAAGCTTTTTTGAGACCTGTAGCAATCTGCAATTTGTCCATCCTGAAATTGAAATACATGGTGACAACGACAGCACCGTTCCAGTCCTCTTCGACTTCGCAACGAATGGTAGCCAGCCTTTCATTTCGGCTATACAACACAAGACCGGATAGTATATTTTCTTGGCGAAGAACAGTCAGGACGGAGAAAGTAAACGAGGTTGCGCCGACTTGTGCTGTGACAAGGGGATCTCGGGAGAAGTACCTCTTGTTCAGGACAACAACCCCTGGCGCAAGGTGTGACTCCATTATTCCGATTTGACAGGAAAAGCAAGGGAAACTTCTCGCGATGCCGATTCCCAGTCTACATTCAATGTTGGAGTTGGGAAATTTCTGTTCCGCGGGAAAAGGCGTCCCTTTTATCCTGCTTCTCAACTATTTGTGCAACACCAAACGCCCCAATTGTTCTTAAAGTCTTTCGCCGACACTCATCCATCGACGCTACAAAACTTGTCATGGCAACAAGGGTGTCACGGGAAATCCTCCAACTCGACCAAGCTTACAACACGAGTCATCACAGAGAATGCCCCGGCCTCTCCTTTCTCGATATTTATCTCATGGTGGATCCAAATTAGCCGGGGACCGCATCCGACAATCCGTACCACCTGGGTAGAGGGCCTTTGGCCCTGCACAAACGAAGAATCTGACACAAACCCTTCAAATCCCATGGGATACCAACCGAGGAGGTGAGAAAATGTGCAAATCTTGGACCACTAATACATCCACCATACCAGCCTTACCTGGTGGCGGAGCCTCCCGAGATCGCACCCCTAGTTGCACCAAACATTGAAGGAGTCGAAATCTGACAGCAGTTGGCGGTGTGCCATGATATCAGCTTACCATACGAGACAATATTCCTGAACCCTCCCACCGCGCCGTATCGTATAGGGCGCTGTCAGATTTGCTGGCATGCGGTGACCAAACCCTCCAGCTGAGATACAACGTAAGCACCTGGGCAACCAGTTGAAAATTGTAAAAAGGAAAAGTGTCGTCGGCGAGGACCGCCACTCTTTGTTAGATACATCAATATTCAGGCAAATCATAAGATCTGGAATATTTTTCTCCTCTTGTATCTTTGCTTGAACGTCATGCATACGTTGTGCTAACACTCAAGAAGTCTGGAAATCTTCACCGCATGATGACTGCTGTCATAGCACAAGAAAAGCCTATTGCGCTAATAACACTTTTAACAAAAGAGGAACGTTGCAATGCTGAGAGCATTACCGTGGCTTAACACTTATATACCGTAACAACTGCCGCCTTTTCACATCCGTCCCGTTTTACCACTGGCTTGAGACCCGAGAAAGTGATCATCAAGCATGATTTCTGGGCTCACCTGTTTCTTTTCTTTTCTTTTCTTTTCTTTTCTTTTCTTTTCTTTTCTTTTCTTTTCTTTTTATTATCTTTTTTTTGGCGGTGCTGGAGTCACTCGAAGGGTCTCCAAAAGAGACATCCAAAGCGGTGAAGCTGGGTGACTAAAGCGAACCTTTATGAACATGGGCCGATGATGGCTCACTTCCTTCCAAGATCAAGTGCCTCGACGGTTCTCCGGGAGTGCTTTTGTGCCGTGCTCAAGGAATAATATGCGTAACGTTGCTCTCATGCGGCTGAGCTAGGTACCGGTAGTGACGCCGGACCTGTACCAAGACGACATGCACCCCGAGTCTCCTCGTACACTGTGTCGGGTCAGCAAACGGTTCAATGGGCTGTTGGATTTGCCGGAGCCCGCACGTGAAGAGAATGCCAATAATCTAAAATCCATTGGTGGCAGCCAGAGTCCGGCATTGCCCTGCTATGGCTGAGAGCCGCTGGAGCGGGGTTGGCCTGTGGTGCGGACTTCTTATCGCCCATGACATCAAGCTTCCGGCTTCTCATCACGACCCACACCTAGCATCGGTCGAAAGGGTGATATGATGGATTGGGTGGTTCTTTGATCTTATCATGAAGAAAGCCATGCATACAGAAATCGAACCATTCGACGACCAAGGCAACCTCGTTTCAGAAAGCAAGATGGCCCCTCCAAAGCGCAAGGCGTTCATCAACGTCGACCTGGGCGAAGGGTATGGCAACTACAAGTGCGGCCCGGACGAGGAGCTCATTCCCATGATTGACCATGCCAACATCGCATGTGGATTCCAGTGAGTCTCGAGTGTCTGTCCCATGGCACGTTTTCGCGACACAGAAATACTAACAAATTTCTTAGTGCCGGGTGAGTCCCAACACACCAGACCCCATCAGAGCAATGGCATCATCCATCTAACACCATCCCCCCCAAAAAGTGATCCCCTCCACATGCTCGAGTCCGTCCGTCTCTGCAAGAAACACGGCGTCAAGACAGGTGCCCACCCAGGGCTCCCAGACGTGCAGGGCTTCGGGCGGCGTGAGATGAAGCTCGCGCCCGAGGAGCACACGGCCAACATCATGTACCAGGTGGGCGCGCTGAGGGCCTTCCTCGACGCCGAGGGCATGGAGCTAAACCACGTGAAGCCACACGGCATCCTCTACGGCATGATGTGCCGCGACGCCGAGGTGTGCCGCGCCGTGTGGGCGGGGGTCCCCAAGGGAATCAAGGTGTTTGGGCTGGCGGGGACGCACATGGAGACTGTTGCTGCCGAGATGGGGATGGAGTTTGTGGCTGAGTTTTTTGGGGATGTCAAGTATAATGCTGAGGGGTTCTTGGTGATTGATCGCAAGAAGAAGCCGTGGGTGGTTGAGGATGTCAAGAGGCATGTGCGGCAGCAGATTGAGGACTCGGCTGTCACGGCTGTTACTGGGGAGGTGGTGCAGTTGCCGACCAAGGACTATGCCGTCTCGTTGTGTTGTCATTCCGACTCGCCGGGATGCGTCGAGATTGTCAAGGCTGCTCGGCAGGTCGTGGATGAATACAACAAGGCGAACGGGTTTCCTTGAGAATGTGGTGACCGAACTATGCGAGATGCTGAAAGTGGTTGGAACCGACTTACCGCCCAGGCGAGGAAATAACTCAGAAATGTGACGTGTATTTTGTTTCTAAGGGTGTCGTCAAATCATGTCTGTAGTTTTCACGAGCGAGCGCCATATCTAGTGAAAATGCTGAGTCGCCGGTGTCGTCGGAGTCGCGCTGATCAACTTGTCCTCGCTCGGTGGCGGGAAAAGTTGTTCAACCCCTCGCTTCGACCGCCAATGCACTGTTCCATACCTGTACATCTCCCCATACGTCCCGGGCCTATGATCTGCATCCCTAAGACCCTCCTTTTTGATCAAGTCTCCCAACGCAGGCAGCCCACCTGCTGAGTTGTGGTACACTTTATACATGTGGCTGTTGTCCAGCATGTCGACCACGAAGCTTTCAGCGGCAGCCCTCTTCTCCAGGTCTGGCTCATCAAGACGTGTCGTGAAGAGCTCGGCCTGCTTCGCGCCGTCAAAGCCCGTCTTGATCGCGCCGAGAACGCCATTCTGGATACCTTCCACCATAAAAGCCTTCTTCTCGAAAACCTCACGCCCGTTCCACCCAGTCTCGACATCAACAAGGTTTCTTGTCCGGTCACCGATGAGCATCTGGGCCACATAGTCGCTCATCTGAAGCACCTTGTCCTCAAAGTCCCAGTCCGCCATGCCGTCGGCGATTCCGATCTCCTGGACCAGTGGGTGCTTATGAAAACCGTGTTCGTTGGTGCGGCCTTTCCACAACTCCTTATACCCGTTGTGCCAATTCTTGATAAAGATGGAGCCCTTTCTCGCAGCTAGCATGAAATTCCCAAAACTACCCCATGTCTTCCTGATCTGGCCGGTGATAATCCACAAGCCCAGCTCGTATGGGCCATCCGAAAGAGCGTTCCAGAAGAGGTCATCAAGATGAGTGTGAAGCATGTTGCCGACGTCCATCCAGACGCCACCGTGCTCAAACAGCAAGGGGAGGCGAATCAGGTCTGACGTGTGTTGTGCCTTGTGAGGGCCGTCCATGGTGTTGTCATTGAGGCAATCTGGGAACCACGCCCTGTCGACAAAGTTGTAGATGTTGTTAGGCGACCCATCTACAAGGTCAACGACGCGCACCGTCCAGCTGGGGCCAAGCTTCCGCACCCAGTTGAGAACGGTGCATCGGTAGCTGGGGTACATGGCCCGCAGGCCCTTGTCCCAGAAGGCCCATACGTTTTTTTCTGACGTGATGGGTCGGAATGTGCTGAGCTCATTGAGAATCTCGTTGTCAGACCGGAGGTCGAGTTGGGATGGAGACACCTCCTCGAGGTTGGTTGCCCCTATTGGAATCTCAAAATGCCGCATTTTGTATGACTTGAGCGTTCTGTATCGGCGTGTTAGGAGGTTGCTGGTGCTAGAGTGTGGTGGTTTAACGTTTTCATAGTCAGGAAATGAATGTATCAATTGATTCCTCCCCAGACAATGCTCCTTATATTCTCAATCATCTTTACCCCGAGGCTTCAGGCTGATGTGTGGTAAATTTTGCTGCAGCTTGCCAATGCTGCTCTGTCCTTTCCACAAAAAAGCCTTACCGGTCCTGATGGAGCATAGCGGCGATGATTCATCTGAACTCATCTTCACAGTGGCGCCGAACTAACGACGAGAGAAAGCCGCTAATTGTTCTGGGCTTACACAGCCACTCGAGTCTCACTGATGCCATTATGGCTCATCGTAGGGTCTGACCAGCTACACCGTAAATTGAAGACCCATTCAAAGGTAAAGTTGGTCATGAATACGCCGTGTTCAAGAAATATACCTCTATATAAGCCCTGTGCTTGCGAGAAAGTAAGAACTCGACAGTTGAAAAACACAGCACGGCTGCAGATTTTACCACCCGTTGTTTGCATAGCAATGCTCTGTCTTATTTATTCCCGCCCCTCAATACTCACGTTCTAGTTTTCCAGAAGACTGCATCATTTTCGCATCATGATTTACACCAAATCCAAATCAGACTACGTCGATCTCGAAGCAGACTTCAAGCCGCTACCCAAGTACGGCCACCTTTCCCAGAAACATCCTGCCTATGAAGCAGCCGAAGAAGCCATTGGCGCCAGTTACTCGAAGCTGTACTCCTTGAAAGACATTGAGGGTTTTCGAAGCGCCGCCGGTGACGCCGATGCATCTATCCCCTCTGGTGGGCCAGACCGGTATCGAGATGTGGTCACCGAGCTGATGCATTTCACCACACGTGACGGACACAAGGCGGAGCTGAAAATCTACAAGTCACCCGATATGGAACCCAATGCGGTTCTGATGTATCGGATGCATGGAGGTGGTGAGTGCACTTCAGCAGCATCTGATATACGTACATACATACGTTGGAACCCCAGTCAACTGATAGTTCCCCTCTCAGCCTGGTGTGTGGGACGACATGAAGTTGATGGTGCTGAAAATGTTTACGCTGCTACGAATAAGAAAATCGTTGTGGTGAGCGTTGATTATCGATTGTAAGCTTGCATCGAGCTTTCATCTTGCCTCTGCTACATTTGCTGAGATGGGCGTAGAGCACCAGAGCACCCGTTTCCGTACCCTCTCAACGACAGCTACGATGGCCTACTATGGGTAAGCCTTCTGGTAAATGTATATGGCTGCGAACATGATGAGCTGACCGATCGCACTCAGTGCAAGAACAACGCAAGTCTGTTAGGAGTTGACCCTGAGAGGATAATCATCAGCGGTTCCAGCGCAGGGGCCAACCTTGTTAGTCATGCTGTTACTCGTGCTATTTCTTGTCTGCTGTTGCTAATATCTGCAAGGCTGCTGCGCTATCTATCGAGTGCAGAGAGCACGGCATCACCGGGGTGACTGCTCAAGTTCTCCATTTCCCAGCGACGTGCCACCCCAAGTTCTTCCCCAAGGAGAAATACGAGTTCGGCAGCTACATACAGAACTTTGAGAACCCCGTCCTCAGCATTCTGAGGTACGAAGCGTGTCTTGATATGTACATCCCAAACGCCGTGGCCGACCATCGACATTCACCATTACTGGCGAATTCATTGAGGGGTCTCCTACCGACTTGTAAGTTGTTTTCCCGAATCTGCGGCGTCTGAGTTGATCAACTGATTGTTGATGGCATAGTGATACAATGCGCAGGGGTTGATATCCTGCGGGATGAAGCTTTTGCCTACGCAGAAGCGCTGGAGGCTGACGGGGTGACTGTTGAGGTATTTGGGTATCAGGGCTTGCCGCACTGCTTTCCGGTTATATTGGAGACAACACCTGAGACTTTACAGTTTTACTCAAGGTACCAGGAGTTCCTGGAGCGATACGTATCAACCTTGAACAAAACACTTGAGGCAGATAGCTAGTAGACTTAATTTGGAATGTGTGTAGTAACTCATCACCTCAGGCTTTGGATAACCTGAAATTATGGGTGTGAATCGGAGTTCGTTAGTAAACAATGTGATGTCCCCTTCCATGGAAAACAACCAGGTACTGAGCACACAGACAAAATGATTGATTTCACCACGTGAGAAGAAACTGCTGCGTCGACAGCGATTTCACAAGGGTGTTATCTACGATTTTTCCTAAACTATATCGGTGCATATTGGTCATCTGGAACAGAGTTCACGAGAGATAAAGCTTTCATGTGGGGCATGATTCTGTTTCAACACAGTGTCTTATCCCTGTCACGGCATCTTTATTAAACCTTCCCCGCCACCTACAGCAAACGGCGGCTTATCTCTCTTCCTGTGCCTGCATCCTCGCGTCGGGTACACATACCAATCATGGCAATGAAGCTATCCCAGGGCGATGACGCAGCTGGGATGTTGGGGGATTCGTCGAAGCTAAAAATGCTGCGGGGAAACTCCTAGATTTGCACGCAGATGGACAGACGGCTTGTACCCCTTCGACCGATATCTCGGGACCGGCAGCAGGCAGCGTATCATTCGGTGGTTGTAAAAATACAAGTGCTGTTGAAAATGATGATCGTTGATTCTTGATACTGACTGCATAGTAACAACTGTTCAGCACCTATCTGGCAGATAACTAGACCAATCCACAAGAATGGAACAACTCACGACACTGCTGATCGCCAACAGGGGAGAGATAGCAGTCCGGATCATCAAGACAGCCAGGCAAGCTCACAGCCACCCAGCAATACACACCACGTCCTCCAAGTAGACCAGCTCAAGTTAACTAACACTCCCACACCAGACGCCTGGGCATCAAGACCATAGCCATCTACACGGAACCAGACTCGGCCTCCCAACACGTCGCCGAAGCAGACATTTCCATCCTACTAGACGGCGACGCCACAAGAGCCTATCTCGACAGCGACCAAATCATCCAAAAAGCCAAGCACGCCAACGCACAGGCTATCATCCCAGGCTACGGCTTCCTCTCCGAAGACGCCAACTTTGCCCGCTCCGTCGCCGCAGCAGGCCTGCTCTTCGTCGGCCCCAGCCCAGAGGGCATCGAGCAGTTCGGCCTCAAGCACACGGCGCGGGAGCTAGCCCTCGCAGCCGGCGTGCCCGTCGTCCAGGGCACGCAGGGGTTGCTCGACGATGCCGACGATGCCGCGCGGGCGGCGGATGGGCTCGGGTATCCCGTGATGCTCAAGTCGACGGCGGGCGGGGGTGGCATGGGGCTGCAGACGTGTGCGGATGAGGACCAGCTGAGGAGGGCGTTTGAGACGGTGCGGTCCCGCGGGGCCGCGCTGTTCAAGAATGCCGGGGTGTTCTTGGAGAGGTATTACCCTGCTGCTCACCACGTCGAGGTGCAGGTGTTTGGAAATGGAAGGGGGAAGGTGGTGGCGCTGGGTGAGAGGGAGTGTAGTATCCAGCGCAGGCACCAGAAGGTGATTGAGGAGTGTCCCAGCCCGTTTGTGGCGCTGAAGAGGCCGGAGCTACGGAAAGAGCTTTGTGCTGCTGCCATATCGCTGGCCGAGTCTGTCGGGTATGCGAGTGCAGGGACTCTGGAGTTCTTGGTTGACGATGAGAGTGGTGCTTTCTTCTTCCTGGAGATGAATACCAGATTGCAGGTCGAGCATGGTGTCACGGAGATGGTCTACGGAGTTGACCTGGTGGAACTGATGCTTCGCCAGGCCGATGCGCAGCTGGCAGGTAAAGGAGGGCTGGAGACGACTTTGATGGACGAGATCTCGAAGTCATGTCAAGAGCCCAAGGGGCATGCTATCGAGGTGCGAGTCTACGCTGAGAACCCGGCCAGAGATTATGCCCCTTCTCCTGGACTTTTGCAGCAGGTCATCTTCCATGAACTTCCCGGAACTCGTATCGACACCTGGGTCCGAGCTGGTATAACTATCAGTCCTAATTATGGTAAGAGGGTGTTTTGTTGTCATGTGATATTCGATAATGTTCGCAGTCTCTGACAATTCCGACAGATCCATTGTTGGCGAAGGTGCTCCACCACGCAGAGAGCAGGTCGAAGGCTGTCGAAGAGCTCAAGTCGGTCCTCTCAAAGTCGTCCATCTGCGGGCCCCCAACCAATCTTGATTTTCTCCTCGCAATCCTGGACACCCCAGAATTCGAGTCTGGCAACACAATCACACAGTTCCTTTCGACGTTTGAATTTCGTCCCCCAGCCATCGACGTGCTCGCCGGAGGGTCCTACACTCTGGTTGAAGATCATCCCGGTCGGCCAACAATCGGCAAGGGCTTCGGGCACGGAGGGCCAATGGATCCGATTTCATTCCAGATTGCCAACGCCCTTGTCGGGAACCCGCTTGGAAAGGAGGGCCTCGAGATCACGCTCACGGGCCCGGACCTCAGGTTCTTGGCGGATGCGGTTGTCTCTCTCACGGGTGCAGCCATCTCCGCCACACTCGATGGGAAAGAGTTTCCGATGTGGCAGAGGGTGAGGATTGCGGCAGGACAGCGCCTGACCATCGGAAAGACTTTGTCCAATGCCGGGTGCAGGTCTCACCTCGCCGTCTATGGTGGTTTTCTGAACGTTGCGGAGTGGTTTGGATCCAAGGCGACTGTGCCGCTGACACTGGTTGGTGGATATCAAGGACGTCCGTTAGCTACGGTCAGTTATAGGTGCTCCAATCTTTCCGATCTCATCTCATTCATTCGAGCTAATACAAATCATTCACAGGGTGACATGCTGCGCATCGTGGACACACTCCCCCCCGAGCCAGAATCAAACCACCCAATGGCGATACCGCAGAGCATCTTGCCTAAGCACCAGGAACACTGGTTCCTCCATGTCATGCACGGTCCATACTGTGAAGAATACCTGTCCGCCGAGGACATCGAGATGTTTTACAACACGGACTGGGAGGTCTCTCACAACGCTGCTCGAGGAGGCATTCGACTGATTGGCCCGCGGCCGAAATGGGCCAGAACATCGGGCGGAGAGGGCGGTTCGCATCCGAGCAATGTGATCGAGTACGGATACCCCATGGGCGGCGTCAACTTCACTGGAGACGAGCCGGTCATCTTCCCAAACGACTGCCCGGATTTTGGGGGCTTCGTCTGTCCGTTCACCGTCGTGAAGGCCGACTACTGGAAGGTTGGACAGCTGCGCGCCGGAAACACGGTCAAGTTCGTTGCGGTGTCCTTGGAAGACGCACTCTCGGCCAGGAAGGCCAACGAGGCCTTTGTCGACAATATTGCCAGGTGCCTAGAATCTGGATCTTTCGAGTCTGTACAAAGCCTGGACTCCACGCCCGTCTTGAAGGCACCCTCCTCAGCACCACCAGCCCTTATTCGGTTCTCTGAGGCAACTTCAAGCAGACCACGCATATCGTACCGTCAGGGAGGAGATGATTATTTGCTAGTTGATTATGGTGGGTCAACCTTACACAGAGACCAGACGTGCCCTGATTTAATCACTACCTAACCCTTCACTTCGCAGGCCATGGATCTTTTGACATCAACCACAAATGTCGCATCACGGCTCTCAAACGCAAACTCGAAGCCGGCACCGGGCCAATCCACTTCTCCCCAACCGGCGAGGGCATCTACAATACAATGTGCGTGGGAAACTCGATGATGATCTACTACAACGGCCTATCCATCCCGCAGCCACAGCTCCTAGCGCACCTCGAAGCCCTCGAAGACTCGCTGGGCGACCTAAGCTCCATCACGATGCCGAACCGCACCTTCAAGCTGCCCGTGACCTTCACGCACGCGCGGCTGACCGAGTCGATCGAGCGGTACATGTCCAACCAGCGGCCGTACGCAAGCTACCTGCCCGACAACTTCAGGTTCGTGGCCGAGAACAACGGCATCACGGTGGGGGAGCTGCGCGCGCTCTGGCTGGCGGCCGAGTTTGTGTGCATCGGCGTCGGCTTCTTCATGGCCCTGCCCCTCGGCCTGCCGGCCGACCCGCGCCACCGCCTCAACAGCCCCAAGATGAACCCGTCCAGGACATTTACGCCTGAGGGTACCATCTCGTGGGGCGGGTCGTGTCTTGTCATCTATCCGGTTGACTCCCCTGGGGGTTACATGCTGAATGGGTTGACTCTTCCCTCGTGTGACAAGCTGGGCTACAAGAAGGGGTTTTCGCAGGAGCGTCCGTGGCTTTATGAGGATATGGACATTATCACGTTCTATGAGGTGAGCGAGGAGGAGTATGATCGGGAGATTGCGCTGTTCCGGAGTGGGAGGTACGAATTCAAGGTTGAGACTACAACGTTTGATATGAAAAGACACAATGAGCTGCTGGAGAGCGTCAAGGAAGAGGTCGTGGCCATCAAGAAGAAACAGGAAGTGGCACAAGAGAAGATGGTGAAGCTTGAGAAGGAGCTGCTGGCCAAGTGGGATGAAGAGAAGAAAGCCAGTGGTGTCTCGATGGAGAGCATCCAGTCTTTGCTTGATGGTGAGTCGGACCTCCAGGCGGTGATTGTTCTTGACCGAACGCATACTAACACTGACCAACATGAAGACCCCAACATCGAGGCTATCGAGGCACCTGTCAATGCAAACGTGTGGAAAATACTGGTAGAGGAAGGTCAGGTGCTTGAAAAGGGCCAAGTGGCCACGATCCTGGAAGCGATGAAGATGGAGATCAATGTTGCCGTTGATGATCGCTTTGCGGGTTCAAAGATTGAAAAGGTTCTTGTTCAGCCGAACGATATCGTTCAAGCTGGGAAGCCTCTAGTGTTGATTAGAGTTGACAAGTGAAAAATAACCTTTTTTTTTTTTTTTGATAAAGCAATAATATGGGATTAAACAACGTTGAAAATTGGTATCATTGATGGGATGCTCTTAAAAAAAAACTCTAATTGAAAGTGATGTCTCCAACCACAGCCCTGTGGTCGCTAACCTTGACCCCGTTCACAACATTATCAACAGTCTTGTAGGCATTGACCGAGAACGCATTACTGCCCTGGGGCCCAATCCAGACATAATCGATACGCGACGAGAACTCGTCGGCGAAGCCAGTAAAGGTCGCCGGCTGCCCAGTGCGCCGCGACGGGTCAAACCCGAACATGGTGTACAGGTCGTCGACGTACCTCTCGTTGACCAGCGCCGTGTACGCCGGGTCGCGATCGCCAGCGTTGAAGTCGCCCGTCATCGTGACGGGCAGGTTGGGCCCGAAGCGGGCGTCGACAGCCTTGATCATGTCGACGGCGACGCCGATCTGGTTGGTCCTGGCCTCGCCGCTCTGGTGGTCCAGGTGTGTGTTGGCGTGGATGAACCTCCTCCCCGTCGCGACGTGCCTGAACACGGCGATCTCCACCAGCCGGTTGCTGGACGAGCCCCAGTCCTTCGAGGGCGTGTCTGGCGTGAGGGACAGCCACTTTGTCTCCGAGTGCTCCGCTTCGAATACGTCCCGGCGGTAGATGATGGGGTTGAATTCCCCCCCGCCCTTCCCGTCGTCGCGGCCGACGCCGATGCTTGCCCAGTCGGCGCCCAACGCGCCCATAATATCGTTCAGCTGGTGTCCGAGTACCTCCTGCAGCCCGACGACAGCCACGCTTGAGACCTCATCAGTTTGATTTGCTGAATGCCCGGTGGTTAGCTTCATAACCAACGACTACATGATCAAGTTTGCTTACCCAGGGTGTCAATAACACCCGGTGCGCGGCATAGGGTCTGGTCGCCGGCGCAGGGTAACCCAAGCCAACCTAGTTCGAGATCACCGAAGCTGAGATCGGTGTTGTCGTAGCGGATGTTGAACGAAATTAGTCGGAGTGGCTGCTGGGCGTATACCTGAGCACCCCCAAGCAGAAGAAGAGCGCATGCCTTGGAGAGCATTTTTTTTCCGGCTTGTTGAAAAGAAGGACGAAATCAAAAAGAATGAAATCGTGGGAAAGTGGGAAAGAGTGAGTGTGGGAGCTCTGGACAGAGGCTGCTGTCAAGCAAGAATGGTCGAGTGCAGATTCTCCTGACTCATTTATATATGTTTAGATTGCCACGATGGATTCCTAGATATCTGTGAGGCTCATGGTTCCTCCTTGTATGCCAAGCATTGCTAACCTATATTTACCATTGCGTGCTTAAATCCAAACTCCAAGCCCCTACCTACTTAAGTAGTCTTGGCCGTCAAGCACGGGCTTTCATAAGGCTGAAGGCTGAGCTAATTATACTACAGCCACGGACGCCCCGCCAATATCGAATAAACAAGAAACGTCTGAACTATCAATCACTTAGTCAGGTGCTCTGGAGAGCTTAAATCATCCCTATTTTCCTGCATCTAATGCGCATATAGTACCTAGGTAAAGTACCTAGGTAATCACTACTACTAACTAATGAGTGGTTTATTTCTAACTCGCACCTACCCACCGTTCACGCACTGCGCGTAGTATAAATGGG
Source organism: Diaporthe helianthi (assembly GCA_001702395.2). NCBI lineage: Eukaryota > Fungi > Ascomycota > Sordariomycetes > Diaporthales > Diaporthaceae > Diaporthe > Diaporthe helianthi. The sequence continues at coordinate 20,914 of MAVT02000660.1, forward strand.
CCGAATCTCGAAAGAAGAAGAATAACATAGTAAAGATCAGACAGCTGATAAAACATAAGTTGTCAATAAGGATTTGAATACCTGAGAATTTAAGCTTGAAAATAACGTTACTTAAAGTTTCACATTGTGGCAATCGGCAATCCTCTGTTAAAGAAGTCGTTTACATCCTTGTGCGCTTTTATATTAATTGTCTTGTCCAAAAGGCTATTCAGAGTCATAACGTCGTGCAATAAAATGGCAGTAACATATAGAATAAAGAACTTAGAATGCAGGTTCCAATAATACCGCTTACCTAGGTATCTTACTGTAAAGCTGCTAGTATCATGTGAAGGGAGTTTGCGTTTTTCTGTGCTTCAGATAATCCTCAACATGACCGTCTCCCATGAATGCTTTCCCCTCGTTCATTACCTAGGTAGGCTTACTAGTTTGAAAGGCATGAGGCTGCTTCCCAAAATGACTAGACGAACTCTTTTGAGCGCATTACTGTTTCGGTTGAGAAGAAGCATCCTTGCCGAACAATACCGTCCTTTCTGTGCCCTTGGCTAGTAAGACAAACTACAGGAACGATAAAGTACTTACGCTCACACAACCCCTGTCGGGTCACCCCTTGTGGGACATCTTTATCCAAATCGAATCTGGCACGAGGATTCAAATAAAACATTGAATGCGTCCTAGTGGCCTTTTTCCGTCCTGGAAAGCACATCATGCGGGAGCAAATTCCCTTCGAGCACGAGGACCTCGACGGTCTCGGAATCTTGACCCTTCATCGCGTGTCACGGCTTGCGGAAATATCACCCATCGCTATCGGGTATCTAGAATGACATGCCGCGCAACAGAGACTCGACTCTGTTGTCATTGCCGTCGTGTACCGGGCACATCCAACCAGCCCAGGACCAAGAGGGAAGCAATGGCCTTCTGCGACTGGTGCTGCAGTGTGCATGACTTCAGCATAGATAGACCCAGTTACAACTCGTCTGATACTGCTGCCTTAGATAATGCTGATGGGATGGGAAAAGGGAATCCCGCATACGCTTGGAAGTGTTGGGCCACGACCTGTCGGCGCTCCACAGACGTAAAATTGCAGAATACCACGAAAAGAGGCGAGCGAGTCTTCGCGATATGTCATTTCGCGACGAGTGTACTCTTGCGCTCTTTGCCAGAAGTCATTATTAGCGGTCTTCCATCCGGGATTCGGGGATTTCCTCCCCGTCTGTGAACACAATGGAACAAGTACAAAGACAGAAGAACAAATGCACAACCTAAGTAGGTCTACTTTACAATGTTTATTCTCCCTGCATCAGCTAGTAATGCTGAGTAAGCAGTAAACAACAACCCACCCATCAGATGGCTCCATCTTTATCCGTTGGCTGCCTGGCATCAATCCTGCCATGTCAGAGTGTGTTCAGGTCTCCTGTCACTGTCCAAGACACCTCAGATGCATAACTAGGTAGCCATACGAATTCCCTTCTCTATCGTGTGTCTCGAGCGAAAGCATGATGTCATTTATGCGAAGACTTCTACCGTCTCCACAGAGAGACAAGAAGAAAGATGTGACAGCCATCCAAACCGAGCACCCAGGGCGTAGTAATTCCAAAAGTGCGGCGGCATCTCAACTGACTCCTGCCTCTGACGCCAAGTCTCAGCATCTACCAGCAGCGGATGAACATGCCATGTCTTCAGAATCGCAGCCTCGTCCTCCCTCCGCATCGAGAGTCTTTCCCTCGTCCGGATTTCGCAACTTCTCAAGGTTCCACCGAAAAGACGAAGAGAACTATTCGTGGTACTCGTCCAAGGACTTCTACCCTATTTGCATCGGCCAGTTGATCCGAGACCGATATCAAGTAATCACAAAGCTTGGCTACGGCACTTCCTCGACGTCTTGGCTTTGCCGTGACTTGAGGTAAGTCAAGACCCTTCAGGTTGCTAACACCTCTGCCTGACAAACGTTCTGAGACATTGCTCAGGAAGCATCGATATGTTACCATCAAGGTCTACGCCGCCAATCAAGGTCAGGCCAAGCGGGAGGTTGCCGCCTTCAAGCATATTCAAAAGGTCTTGAACGATGAGTTGGCCGAGGGATGTGGTGGTGCCCAATTCATCCGGCTGTTACGCAAGAGCTTCGTGCTCGATCACCCTTTCAGTGGTAACAAGAATACCTGCATCGTGTATGAGCCCATGGGCATGTCACTGGCAGATGTGCGAAAGATCGCTTGCGATGGTCACGTGCCACTCGAGTTCCTCAAACCCATGTTGCCATATCTTTTGGCGGCACTCGATTTCATGCATACCAAGGTGAATATGGTTCACACTGGTGAGTGACGTCGGGATTGCTTGACCAGCGAATGCAATTTTGCAGTTTTGGCATGCTGTAGAGGATACCATTTCGCTGATACTCATTCAGATATTCAGGAAGGAAATATTATGTTCTCCATCGAGGATAAGGCCGACCTGAAGGAAATCGAAGAGGACGAAATCAGAAAGCCCTCTTCTCGAAAGGTTTACAAGGACGAAGCAATATTCTTGACACGACAGATGTACACAGAAATCGGCGACCCGAAGCTGATCGACCTCGGTGAGGCTCGGTTCGGGGAGGATTCCTACGTGGAAGAGGTCATGCCTGATCTCTATCGGGCCCCCGAGATACTTCTGAGTCTTCCTTGGGATGAGAAGATTGACATATGGGCATTGGGATTGACTGTGAGCAGCTTCCTCAAAAATGGCAAGCAAGTATTTTACGATCCAATAATCCGAATACTTGTAGATATGGACGTGTGTTGAAGGAGAAAACTTGTTTACCGACAACGCTGGTGGTCGGTCCAAGTCGGCCTTGCCGCATATGGCGCGAATGATTAGTCTACTCGGACCACCGCCTCAAAGCCTCCTCCAGAAGAGTTCCAAGACAAATGAGTTCTTTGACGAGTATGGTGCGTGAGTATTTCCTTACAAATACTAAAGGGCCCCACCCTCTAGCATTGGCGCCATGGTGCTTTGTGGGACTTGGCAAGGCTGACAAGCGACGTGAAGGGGAATTCAAAAAGAGTCACAAAGTCAAGAAAATATGCCTTGAGGAGGAGGAAAAGCTTCTGGAAGGAGAAGATAAAGCCGAGTTCTTGCGATTCATCCGGCGCATGCTGCAGTGGGATCCGTCCAGTCGGCCGTCTGCCGTCGAACTGGTGAACGACCCCTTCCTGCGTGTAGATTCCGGCACGGAAGAGGAGAATGTCGATGGAAACTAGAATAGCAATTGAAGTGTGGAAGGTAGGTGTCAGGGTTTAATTACGCGAGGAGAGCTGGGAGTTTGAAACTTTTCAAAAAGAATGGATATCCTGCCGGCCCGGCTGGGCTCAAAATGACGAATTAATACCATGCAAACCCTACCTACGGGACGGACACCCCTACATTCGCGATACCAAAATTACTAACACCTATAGAAATATACATACTTAACTAATGAATTCCTCTTAAACTAGTCTATAAAAAGCCTTTAAATTAATAATAAATAATCTCCTTAAAAAGCCCTTTTATGATATAATTTATATTATAACGTTAAATACCAACGAGTTACCCACCTCAACGAGTTACCTATTTTTACGCTAACTACTCCCCTCTATCTTTCTAATGCGTTTTTTCGCGCACTTTCTCAAAATAATAAAAACAAAAGAAGCCAATATTATA
>MAVT02000661.1:4213-24561 GCA_001702395.2 Diaporthe helianthi
CTAGGTCCATTTTGGCGACCAGAGCATTCGCTAAGAGGAGAAGCTGACAGCTGAAAAGAGACTATCACTCAGCTGGCACCACCATGATGTGCAGCCTGTCGAAACGCTCTCAGCCCGATAATGCCGTTCGGCTGCAGCACATTGACGTGGCCCCCTAGAACCATTTTAGTCTCGGGGACTCGTTCTGCGGTTGAGTACGTGTGCTGATGGGGATCTAGGCATGTCATACATACGGGCTGGGGTGCATCCAGAACTACCTCACCTCCCCACCCCCAATATGTGAGTGAGATGAGAGTGGTTACACGTGTGCCTAAGCACTCCGGCATCGTCTGCCCATGCAGGGTGAAATTTCTGATGCTGCCGTGCTTCTCCTGCGGGTACTACCGAAGAGAAAATTGCTTGTTCACACTTCAGGTTTGCTGACAGTGGGTAGATACATACGCAGCAGCCATGATACTGCCACCGGTTGGTATAATCTTGTCAAGTTTATCACTAGGTTTATGATGGACGACGCTCGCGGGACTAGGCTCATCCCGTCGACATTTCATTCCAGACGAGAAGGGCTTTTTTGCTGGTTCATCCGACATCAAACCCCGCCAAAACTCCGTCTGTGTCACGCAGGCCTGGACAGACCCAAAAAATGTCACGCTCGCTAACCTTCAGCAACCTGAGCGCCGAGACGTTCGAGACGGGCCAGAAAGGCATCGGACGAAAGGGACCGAGGCACAGAGAAGCCATCTCTTGTTTACCATGCCGAAGCCGAAAGGTCCGCTGCAGTCGTGAGCTGCCCTGCCGCCAGTGTCGGGACCGCTCGCATGAGTGCATATACACCAAACCCCCGCGTACGAAAATAGAGACAACACCATCCCGTCCGAGTTCCACCATTTCCTTGGCGACAGTGCCTGGCCCCAACCACGTTGCTTCGGGCCCGAACACCCAGGATTCTCAATTAAGGTGGGCTAGCTCGGCCGATGAGGCAAGGCTCGGTTCAGAAGGGACGAAGAAAAGTCCCCATCAACTCAAATATCCCTCTCCTCCAAACTCGGTGACGCAAAATGTCGTCGAGGCCAAGACTCTTCCATTGGCCAGCCCGAACTTCGGGTCCAGGTTGCTGGGAGCCACACACTGGATGGCACCGTGCAAGGAGATGCTGGTGATCAAGGCCATGCTGGACGGATCCGATGGGTTCGTCACGAATAGGAAGGCCTTTACAGAACTTATGGACAAGGCGAGATCCGCAAATACGATCCCGCCACCTCTCACCAATCTTCCAAGCGGGTTAGATGCCGCATGTCTTCGGCAGGTGCTGGATGAGTGCAGCGCTTGGCAAGAGACAAGGCAATGGGCCCAACATTATCTTGAAGGATGGGGCCGAATATACCAGATTGTGGATGCCACCACCTTGTCTATGGACATGGACACCCTCCAAAACACCGCAGACGTCGACGATGCGCATGAGAATCCGGGCAGCCACGCCTCTTTGCTCCGTGTCAGTATGGTTGTGGCTGTCGCCATGCAGCGCAGTCACCAACACCGACTCCAGGGCCGCAGACTGGGCAAGACCGTGGAAGATTTCTTATATGCCACGTCTGGATCCCGCGAGCCGTGCATAGGCCTCGTGCAGACCCTTCTTCTATTACTCGTCCTCAAGACCATCGCAGCATCCGATACGGACAGTATGAGCAGCTGCATGGGCGTTCAAGGGCTGACAAGTCAGGTGGTTCTGGCCATAGGCCTGCACCGTGATCCGAGCCTTTTCCCCGGCGACAACACATATCAGCGAGAGACAAGGAAGCGCCTGTGGGCGTGTTACCTGCGCCTCAGCCTAGAACACTCTGTGCGAGCCGGCAGCCCCTTTCCAGTCCACCTCGAGGACACAGATTGTCCTCTTCCTTCGATAGCAAAATTGTCCACGTCTGACGATTTGACACAAAATCTTCAACGTCCTCGTCACTTTTCTGATCCTGATCCACAGCAAACGGATGCTCTTTTTGGGTTGGAGGCGGCGAAACTAGCCAGAGTCCTCGTTCCCATCCATCGCGCACTATGTTCGCCAAATCCAAACGACTCTCAGTGCAAGTTGAGCATGGAAGAAGTTCGATCAACCTTTGAAACGTTCATATCTGATATCCCACCAAGCCTACGGCTCGACGGGGCATCAAAGATCCCCGTCGACGTCATCTTGATCCTCCAGCGATCCATCCTGTCCATCAACATGCAAAGCGTCTCTCTAATGGTGGCCTTGAGACAACTGCTATGCCAGTCCCCAGACCCATCTCAAAAAGCCCAGTTGATGGACGTCTGCGACCACGCGATATCGATCCTCGACGTCCTCCAGAACGTCCTCCAGCTCGGCGAACACGGCAGACCAGACGATGCCACCGCCGCCGACGCCGCAGAAATAGCACACCAGCTTCTCTGGCCAGACGCGGTCCGGGCCGCCATGTACGCCTGTATACTCGTCAGCCGGATGCGCCGCCTCGACAGCGGGCGCATGCTATGGTCAAGCGGCCGTGGCGGCGGGGGTCGCAACACCATCGCCTCTGTGTGTCAGTCTTTATTGTCCACGCCGCTGTCCTTCATGTGCCGCTTCTGGCAGACTCGGTTCCGCCTGGGCCCCGTGGCCACAAAGGTCAGTTTACTTTTGGCTGTGGCCCTCACCGTCACCTCGAACCTTGACGCTTCCGCCGACCCTGCTGCAAGAGACTGGCCGCAGGAATCCAAGGACAGGTTTATGCGGATGGGAGTCGCGGTTGTAGATGAGTGGGTGGCGGGCATGAAGGCGGCGTTGGAGATGCCGGAGCTACGGGACAGTCGGGATGGTGACATCGTGCGGCCGATTGTTTGTACGACGGCGGCTGAGCTGCTGCCGGTTTCAAATAGTGGTCCCTTGGTGACGCCGTCCTCGTCACTGAGTTCGAGCTCGACGCCGTACAACGATATGCCGGAGCCAACCACGTCATCCTCGCTGTCGACAGGCTTCACGACGAATGGCGGAGTTGGAGACTTTGACTTTGATTTCAATGGAATTTTTGGATATTGTTTCGATTTTGACAATATGGAGAGCTTCATGATGGGAGGAACGGGTGGATATGATTATGGTGTCTCTCCTAGCCCTACAACGCATATTACGGGTGGGCTGGAGGAATTTCTTTAATACTTGGAGACCAGTCTAACCTTATCATACTCACATAGCGGAGACCATTAATCAGGACATTTTTCAGATTATCTCTTTTACGTCTCCTGTAAAGCTGTTGTACGTCAAATATTTGGTGTTTGCGTATAACATTATAACTATAAATAGTGTCAACTGGTTCTTATCTTCTTCTTCTCCATCAATCCAGCACAAGCCAGAACAAAGGTACATGTTCTTCAAACACGGGGCACAATGTATTTCTCTAGACAAACGCAGCAAGCTCCCAGCCCGCACACCCATAGTTAAATCTTTTTCTATCCGTTCCTCAACGCCAGATGTGAACAATGATAGCGCCAAAGCCCAGGGGATGTGTGTCTGATTCAATGCACGACAATCCAATCAATTGATCCGTCTCACTCAGGCTTTCGTAATGGCGAAGCCAACTTTCAAAACCCGACAGACACAAATCAGCAGGCCACCCACCAGAACAACAACTCCAGTAAATAAGAACGCAGCCCAAAACTTTGCATCTACTCCCAATATAGCACCCGCAACGGGACTTCCGACAAGCATCCCCAGGCCGGATGCGAACAGGGTCATGCCGATGTTGGACCCAAGCTTCCGCAGATCTGGGCATAGGAAAGCGACAACGCCAGGGACGACCGAGTTGATGGCGCCATTGGCGAGCCCAAACAGGACTGACACCGCGATGAGCGAACCCTCGTCCGTAACGGCGATCCAGGCCAGCGACACGATGCCCGAGAGTAGCACGGCTGGGATGATGATGTGCAGGTTGCCGACCTTGTCTGCCAGGTAGGCAGGGAAGACACGTCCTGGGATAGAAGCGGCGTTCATGATGGTGAGCATGTAGAAGGACATGTCTTCGGAAATCCCCAGGCTCAGCGCGTCGATCTCGACATAGAAGAAAGGGATGTACAGCCCGATGAAAGTCAGGAAACACCCGACCAGCCAGATGGCGAAGGGCGGGTTCTTGAGCGAGTCAAAGTCCACGAGCGGGCCTGACTTGCGCGGCGGCAGGTCTGATCGCGGCCGCATCACGGCCGCCGAGATCAGCAGCGTGCCGAGCATGAGAAAGGCGACGATGCGCGTGGCCCATGCCAGGCTGATCCCGTCGGCGAGCAGTTGGTTGATGACTACTGGGTAGATTATCCCGCCGAAACACGAACCCGTCGCGGCGATGCCCTGTGCCGTCGAGCGCTTCGTCGAGAAGTACGTGCCTACCACCGTGACGCTGGCGATGAAGTTCATACCGGCCCCGATGCCTACCACGACACCCTGCGCTAGCATTATCTGCCAGTACTTTGTTGCGAGGGACGTCACTGCAGTGAGACAAAAGAGCACGCGCACTGTTAGCAAACCAGAAACGGAGATTGGTGTCAAGGCTGGGGTTGACGGCGATGGGTCAGAGGAACCAACTCACTCATCATCCCAAACACCTGGAGGAATATCCCAATGCTGATGTCGGCGTAAAAGTAACCCGCATCAAGGGCTCGCCCAGCCAGCACGCTGCAAAACAGCATCAAAAAGGCTTGCAGCGACCCGATCCATGCTATCTGCGACTGGCTCGATGACACGAGAAGGCTCCGCGTGTACTCTGTCTGGTAGATGCCGAAGCTGTTGGACAGCCCCCATGTGTTGAAGTTCAGGAAGAAGGCGCCGAGCACCTGCAACCATGCTTTCGTGCCTCCGTTGGGCGGCGGCGGTGGGGGTGCCGCTGGTGCCGCGGGCGCTTCATGGGCCTTTTCGGTGGCCTGCATGTGCGTTATTGAGCTTCTTCCGGACGACATTGTTTTGCTGTTTGCGGGCGGCTTAGAACGAGGGGGAGGGAAGGGAGGACGGTCGGGTATGGATATTCTAGTATTAACCTAACGAGTGAACTCAAAATCTCGTCATACGACAGCTTTTACAATGAGGAAAACAAAAAGAAGAAAGCAAAAGGAGCTGACTTTTCTTCACTCGATTTTTCTTCGGTTCTTGCTACAGGAGATTTTCAGACGTTGGTCTCACAAAGAGGCATCTGACTCATCAATGATTGATCCCACCCGGTGGGATGGTGGTGCGGGATGAATTTCATAAACATGTTCAGACACAAAAGACCATTTAATGTGTCCCAGCGGACTTTTGCCGTATTGGAACATCTCGTGCAGCGTCTTTAGTAATCCAAGCCGCATGATGGGAGTAATTACAAGTCAGCCTGGATGGTAGCACTGGTAGCATTACTCCATTTGGCGTTACACAACACGGGGTTTATCTACCCCTTTGGGAAAACCGTTCTATCTTACTTCAGTGTACTACCACACACGTACACGGCCGATCCTGGGAAGCCTACTCGCCAAAGAGTCTGATGAAGCTGACTGCTGAAAAATGTCGTACGAGTCTCTCGATCCAACCTTGATGGTGCGATTCGTCAACTGAGTATTCAAGTTTATGAGCCTCGTCCATGTGCCACTGCAGTGTCCCATATTGTGCTTACGCAGCTGGTCGAGCATATCTCCCACCGGATGCTACTATTGAACAAGAATAGGGTAGCCGTTGTCGGGGACACTTCGGGGATGTAAAGAGAAACTTTGATATTTCAGGTGAGACGTGACGCGGTGCTGTATTTTCGCTTTTAGCTTTCAAGTTCGAGCTGGGGCCGGATTGAGCCAAATGTAGGGGATAGACGCCAACATTCCAACTTCGCCTCGACGTCCAATCAAGGTACATGCCCATATGCAACAGCTGGAGAAATTATCTTGGGCATTTGGCTGCATTTTCCGGTCTCGCTGCACATTTGCGGTTCCATGAGTGTGGAGAATGACCTTTAGTGCACTACCAGTTTACCTAGTTTGCCAATCCTCTTACCTGGGCAGAGACATTCCAGCGGACCACAGAGCCTGACTCGGGAGGTTTGGCTGGGGAAGACTTCACAGGAAATATCAGAAAACACAAATACCAAGTGGATAATAGGTTTCTCAGAAGACGCGTCTCGTTTATTTTCAGACCGAACCCAGGGAATGCCTACCCTTAGTCCAGTGATTTGTGATGGTTTAGGGTACAGTGCAGTGAGAATATCAACGAACATCTTGAATCACAGGAAGTTATTTTATATCTAGGTCAAAGTGATTCTATAAACTTTTGACGCTTATTGAACAGTCGTGATTCAGGATCCTGGATCTACATTTATGCATGTTGAGCCGGGGTTCCTGCATGTGATTTATTTTCGTCTACGAGCTTGTCTTATACTAGTCTAACTGCGGTATCCACACAACTTTAAGCCTTGATGTGTATTTTGTTGTTATTGTGCCGTGGGACCAAATTGACTTCGAAGTCGTTCTGGACTGCGAGCCAGTGGTTTGCAACCTTCCAGTCTGGCTTGGTGGTGGAGAGTGTCATCTGGGGAAAGAAGGGTCTTGTCAGCCAGGCGTCCGGGTGATATGAAAAATCACATGAGTGATTGGTTCAAAGGGGATGTTACCTCGAAGTATGAAAAGAGCGTCGGAATAACTTTGTATATCTCAAGGTGAGAGATATTCTTGCCCAAGCATGTTCTGCTACCAGCGCCAAACTAGAAAGTGAAAAGTTAGCATCCGAGCCAGCCAGAAATTCCGGTAGGAAATTTGAGTCAGTGCCGATACCATCATGAATCCGTCTACGGCTTGCACACTTACAGTCAAAAGGCTCTTCTCCATGACCCTCCTCTTGGCCTCGTCCGGTCCGAGCCAGCGATCGGGATTCCAAACCTCGGCGTCCTCACCAAACACGCCCTGATCGCGGTGAACCACCCAGGCGTTCATACCCACGACAGTTCCCGCAGAGAACCGCTGCCCGCAAATCTCAGCACCACCAACAGGGACAACACGTTCCAGAGCCAGCCCCGTCGCCGGGTGCAACCGCCCAGCCTCCTTGATACAGGCATCCAGGAAGGGAAGCTGGCGGGCCTCCTTCCACGTCGCAATATCAGAGAGTCGGCCGTCGGCCCTCGCAGTCGTCAGTTCCCTCATAAGCTTCGCGAGGCTCTGTGGGTGCCTTAGCAGGAAGTAGATGACGGCCCGCAGCGTGATGGCCGTGGTGTCACTTCCTGCCTGCAGATTGGATAAGGTCCAGGCCGTGATGAACCACTCCGGGATCCGAGCCGGGTCCTTGGCGCGTGCCTCGAGGAAGCGGGATATAAAGTCTCGCGAGTTGTACTGGGCCGAGACGGATTTCTCGTTGGACGAGACGCTGGTGCGCTCCTTGGCGCGGGCCAGTGCGAATGTGATGAGGGGGAAGGTTTTTGTTGGCGATAGGCGGCTGACGATGGGGTTCTTGGCCCAGAGTTTCTCGACCCATGGGATGTTTCCTGCCTGTTTTCCAACGTCAGCTTTGAGATTTGTGGCTTACAGGCGTGGGCATGTCTTAGTAAAGCCATTGGGCGGTGAGGCTTGGAATGCAGAGAGGAATAAGGGGAAGAACGCAAGCACGTACCCATGAAGCATACTTGAAAAGACCTAGCACCTTCTGGATAATACCGTCCACGTCTTTTGCCTCGTCTAGGAATCCAAGTCTTCGGCTGAAGGTAATTTCGCCCATCACGTCAAGAGCAAACCATTGCAGCCACTTGCCCAAGTCGACGGCTTGGCCCGGTCCTGGCCTGGCCTCTTCGAGCTGTCGAAGGAGCACGCGAATCGTGCTGTCTACGTACGGCTCGAACTCGACTAGGTTGCTCATGGAGTATATGTTGGCAATAGGCCTGCGAAGGGCAGAATGAAGGCTGGCATCCTGCGTATTGAAGATTCCTTGGATTACCTTCCCTTGTGCCATGGGCTGCATGACTTTGTAGAAATCGGACTGGGATCACACAATCAGCGTCATAAATGCGCGCATGAGTGTTTGGAATACCTCTCCAGCGTCGGCACTTGAGTCTTGGATAGAGAGCTCACCTTGGGAAAATTTGCACCAGTGCCGTAGATCTGAGGGATGGCGAGAGGGTCGCCGACGCTGATGCAGTTGGGGCCGAGGCGGACCAGCTTGCCGTACTTCTTGTGCAAGTCAATCTGAATTTCGTGGGCCCTGCCTGAGTAGGCCCATCGCATTCGGGGGATGTTTGTGATGGAAGCCCAAAACGGCCCCGGAACATGCGACTGCTTCGCGCGCTGGCTCACGACGTAGAAAACGAGGGCAAACGCCGCCCCGACCGCAGTCAGGGCGGCCTGAGAGAGTCCCATCGCGTCGGAGATTCCCGCCATATCGATTATTCAGTGCGTTTCGTTGTTCGAATTTGAGTCCTGATCCTAACTGACATTCGTGCCTGAGTCCTGACTGAGCCACCGCGTGGCCGAAGAAGCGTGCTGAGGACATGGCGTTTTATATTTTGCGTGTTCATTATGCTTTGTATCTGGTCCAGCCTACTGTCCCATATTAAGAAATTCCTGTTGTATTAATTGGGTAACACAAGTAGTAGCAGTCATCAAATGTCAAACATTGGTCACTATTATCGACGGTCATCGGCGCTGCTGAGGTGAGCTCACGGGGCTGGACTGCAAAGAATTCTCCCATCCTAGAAGGGGAACTAAAACCCGCATGGAGGCATTGGAGGTCGGGGGATCGGCAATATCCGAACCATTTCCCGTCAGAAAGTTGTCTTCGACGCGTATGACTTCTTACCGCCGTGCATGAGAAGGAAAAGCTCAGCTGGGGCTGTGGAAAGGTAGCACAGCACAGCATACTCAGACCGCGTCGCTAAGGGACCCCGTATCCTATCAAGGACAGAACACGCCATATTTCCCATTCTTATACATCCAAGAACCAGAAAGATAGCACCATAAGCCGCAGTTGTGGGATTCCCGAAAGGGCTTTACGAGATCACAGGCAGACAGATTCGAACATGGAGGGAACCTTTGGGAAGAGAAACACGTAGATAGAGGAGATAAGCCAAAAGAGATCAGGCATATTTAAAGTATATAGTCGAAGCTGCTGGTCACAACATTTTTCCAAGAATACAAGTTGACCAGAGAATGGAAAGGAGCACTCATGAACAAGCACCCTTTTCTGATCCAGCACTTGAGCCGTCTTGAGTTCAGGGCGCATAGAGCTCTACCAGTTCCAGCTCTACTGTGTGTGCAGCCGACCCACTGCCTTTTACTTCAGTCATTCCAAATCTCGTCGTTATCTATGATCTAAGATGCGTTCTCAGAGGCTCTTTCTATTTGGGGACCAGACTGGCGAAATACTACCCTCCCTCCAGGACCTCACGAGGTCAGCCACGACCTGCCGCGGCCTGGGCAAGTTCTTGGATGTATGCACTGAGGAGATCCGCAATGCGATCAATGGTGCTCCTGCGCGATACCAGGGGACCGTACCGCAGTTCTCTTCGGTGTTGGAGCTGGCGACAGTGGTGGAAGAGACCAAGAGCACAAGACTGGCCCTCAACACTGCATTGTTGTGTGTTGCTCAATTCGGTCACACCATCCTGTATGTTTTCCACAAACAATCACCATTACGCTAAGGCACCTGGGATAATTATTGCCGTGGCCTTTAAAATCATGGACTAACCACGCTCGCCCCAGCCACCTCGAAGCCCATCCTACAGCCCTTCAAGATGCGGGAGACAGGCCAGCCGTGGTCGGGATCTGCACTGGGCTCCTCACTGCAGCAGCCATCTGCTGTTGTAACACTCTTCCAGAAGTGCTCGAAATAGCACCCAAGGTCATAGCCCTGGCATTTCGGGTTGGCCTTGGCGTCTCTCGCCGGTCAGAGTTGATCGATGTCGCCATAGACAGCAGTTGGGCCACCGTCGTGAGCAACATCGACATCGAGGCCGCGAGAAAGACTGTATTCGAATTCAACAGCAGCAGATTCGCGGGAAACAGCCCTCGACAGCTATACATAAGTGCACAAGGTCTGGCCACCGTCACCGTCAGCGGACCGCCAGCAATGCTAGCAGATCTCCTGCAGCGTAAGGGCCTGTTTCAAAATTCGAAAAAGGTTGCTCTGCCAATCCAAGCGGCTTTCCATGCAAAGCACCTAGCACCACTGCCTTTGGATATGGTATTAGCGGGACTTGGCCAAGAACTTTTGGACCTCCCTGTCCGGCATGGCCTGCTGCTCTCGAGCAGTGCTGGTGAACCCTATCGGGGGAAGACTTTTTCAGAAGTCTTACAATGGGTCATCGCAGACATATGTCAGAACATGGTCTCGTTTGAGGCTATTAGTACAGGTTTGGGGCGGGTCTTGGACCCCAACGCGACACTTTACACATTTGGACCGGTCACTTGCGCAAAGGCAATCAAGCAGTCACTGCAAAGCCGTGGCATCGACGCCAGGGACAGTGAAGAAGGACCCGAACGCGCCCGGCCTCGTCCCGAATATTCCGACAACGACGTGGCAATAGTCGGCATGGCCGTCCGTCTCCCCGGCAGCGAGACGCTCGAGGAATTCTGGCAGGTGCTAGAAGAAGGCCGCGACCTCCACGAGAAGATCCGCCCCGACCGTTTCGACGTCGAAACCCACTGTGACCCCACGGGCAAGGCCAAGAACACCACCCTGACCCCCTATGGAGTCTTCATTGACAGGCCGGGCTTCTTCGACGCCCGCCTCTTCAACATGTCCCCGCGGGAGGCTGCGCAGACCGACCCCCAGCAGCGGCTGATGCTGCTCACCACGTACGAGGCTCTCGAAATGTCTGGGTATTCCCCTAATCGCACGCCTGCGACGCAGACGAGGCGGATTGGCTCGTGGATGGGGCAGACGGGGGATGACTGGCGGGATGTGAATGCCAGTCAGAAGGTCGACACGTACTTCATCACTGGTGGCATCAGGGCGTTTGGGCCTGGCCGGTTGAACTACCACTTTGGCTGGGAGGGCCCCAGCTACTCGATAGACACGGCCTGCTCGTCTAGTGCTGCGGCGATTCAGCAGGGTTACTCGGCCCTGCTGGCTGGGGAATGCGACATGGCTGTCGGTGGCGGAGCCAACTTCCTGTCAGCCTCTGATTTGTTCGCCGGGCTTAGTCGTGGGAGTTTTCTTTCCAAGACGGGCGGCTGCAAGACGTTTGATCACGACGCAGACGGGTATGTCCGTGCTGATGCTGTGGGGGTTATTGTGATGAAACGGATGAGAGATGCCATTGCGGACAACGACAATGTGTTGGCTGTACTCAAGGCCGCCGTCACGAATCACTCGGCTGAAGCCATATCCATCACACATCCACACGCCGAAACACAGGAACGCCTCTTCACCTCGACTCTCAACAAGGCTGGCCTCAGACCTCATGACATTGACTACGGCGAGTTGCATGGTACCGGAACCCAAGCTGGGGACGCGACGGAATCGAGGTCGGTGACCAACGTGCTTGCGAGGGACCGCACGGCGTCCAACCCATTATATATCGGGACGGCCAAACCAAACTTGGGCCATGGGGAGGCAGGCAGTGGCGTCACTTCTCTCATCAAGGCCATCCTTATGATGAAATACAACATGATCCCTCCGCATGTTGGGATTAAAGGACGCATCAACCAGAAGCTGCCGAACCTGAAAGAGTTAAACACGCACATATCGTTCGGCAAGACACCCTTTCACCCTCGGGCCAATGGTGACGGCAAGCGCCGCATCCTGATCAACAATTTCGACGCCGCTGGTGGGAATACCTCCATGGTGATCGAGGATGGTCCAAAAGCACCCGCAGCAGACAATCATGTCGACTCTCGGTCCCACCACATCGTCGTGGTATCAGGGAAGACGCCCAAGGCCATCCTCGGGAACGTCCAG
Source organism: Diaporthe helianthi (assembly GCA_001702395.2). NCBI lineage: Eukaryota > Fungi > Ascomycota > Sordariomycetes > Diaporthales > Diaporthaceae > Diaporthe > Diaporthe helianthi. The sequence continues at coordinate 16,098 of MAVT02000661.1, forward strand.
AGGCTGATACACCACGCGAGACGATCGGTCCCAGGCTTCCGACTCCAAGATCTTGCTTACACCACGACCGCACGCCGGATGCACCACGTCCTGCGTCAGGCCTATCCGGTCTCCTCAGTAGACAGGCTGCTGGCCGCGCTAGAGAAGACCGCAGCAGACGAGCCATGGACGACCAAGTCCTCCTCAAGAGGGCCAAAGCCCCCTGTGGTATTTGTGTTCACGGGCCAGGGCTCGCAGTACGCCGGTATGGCAGCCGAGCTGTTCGCGACGCATCCAACCTTCCGCGAGACGCTCGAGGAGTGCAACCAGATCTGTGTCTCGAAGGGGGCGCCGTCGTTCCTGGAGCTGTTGACGGGCGCTTCGTCCTTTGAGGACAGCATGGCACGTGCCAGTCCGGCGCAGGTGCAGCTGGCTATCGTCTCTATCGAGGTGGCGTTGGCTGCGCTCTGGAAGTCGTGGGGCGTGTCGCCCACGGCGGTGGTCGGGCATAGTCTTGGGGAGTTGGCTGCACTGCATGTTGCTGGTGTTTTGTCCTTGCACGATTGTCTGTACATCGTCAGCAAACGTGCTGCGCTGGTGGAGCAGAGGTGTACTCCCGGGACGCATGCGATGCTCGCTGTTCAAAAGACTGCGCTGGAGGCTGCTGGGCTTCTTCAGGAGCGGGCTGGCGTGGGCTGCTGTGAGATTGCGTGTCTCAACGGGCCTGCTGCGACGGTTCTCAGTGGTCCGGTTGAGTCGATTCAGGACCTGCACAAGCAGGTGCAGTCGACTGGGTCCAAGGCCACGATACTGCAGACGCAGTTTGCTTTCCACTCTGCGCAGATGGATCCTATTCTTGACGAGTATAGGGCCCTTGCCAAGGACGTCCACTTTGCAAAGCCTACCATTTCATTCGTGTCTACTCTCCTAGGGGAAGTGGTGACTGAGGAAGGCATCCTCAGTCCTGATTACCTCGCTCGACAAACCCGTGAGCCTGTTCAATTTTCAAAGGCGTTATCTGCCATCAAGGCACTGCCTGAGTTGGTCAGCGGCAAGCCAGTAATATGGGTAGAGACGGGACCAGGCCCGGTCTGTCTTGGCTTCATTCGATCTGTGACAGAGGATGGCGATTTACTTCTTCCCTCTATCAAGCGTGGTGAGGCCGATTGGAAGACATTGACCGGATCAGTCGCCAAGGCGTACAGCGCAGGCTTGGATATCAACTGGCAAGAGTTTCACCGACCGTTCGAGAGGTCCCTGCGTCTCGTTGACCTACCTCGGTACGCCTTTGATCTTAAGAATTACTGGATACAGTACGAAGGGGATTGGGCGCTGAGAAAAGGCGATCCGAGTCCTGCTCAGCCTACTACATCCAGCACGGACAAGAAAACAGAGGAAGCCTCCTTCTCGACGACTGGACTGCACCGTGTGGAGTCTATTCTTGAAGATTCAGCCATGGTCTCGGTGACCTTTGCGACTGAGGCGTCAGAGCCGAAGCTGAACAAAGCCCTGCGAGGTCATCTTGTCAACGGCGCCGGTCTCTGCCCTAGTTCTGTGTACGCTGACATGGCATTTACGGCAGCCAAGTACCTTTGGAACATAAGAATCAAGGGTGCCAGTGAACAAGAGGAAGAAATATCTCTGGACGTCAGAGACATGGCGGTGGATAAGCCGCTCCTCATCAAGCCAGGGAACACAAACCAGATCATCCGCGTCAAAGCAACCATGTCCAAATCGGGAGTGTCATCGCCATCGCCGATCGTGGAGATCAACTTCAGCTCTCAGGATGGCGAGCAGAAGAATGACCATGCCCACTGCACTGTGTCATTTGGACAGGGATCAAAGTGGAAATCAGAATGGGCCCGCCAGGCATACCTCATCAAGTCCAGGATGGACCTCCTCATCGCCTCGTCAAGCCGGGGCGAGGCACACCGCCTCCTGCGGCCTATGGTGTACAAGCTTTTTGCGTCCTTCGTCGACTACACTGACAAATACCAGGGCATGGAGGAGGTGCACATCGACAGCAGTGCCCTCGAAGCCACAGCCAACGTAGAATTCCGCGCTACAAACGGCGGCGACGACGGGTCTTTCACCTACAGCCCTTACTGGATCGATGGTCTCACTCACCTCTCCGGGTTCGTGCTCAACGGCACCGAGGCTACGCCCGCCGACAGCGTCTTCATCTCGCATGGGTGGGAGAGCCTTCGCATCGTTGGCGAGCTGTCGGCCGACAAACGCTACCAGAGTTACGTGCGCATGCAGCCGACTGAGAAGTCGCGCGTGCTGGCCGGTGATGTCTACTTCTTCGACGGCGACGAGGTGGTTGCAGTGTGTCAGGGGCTCAAGTTCCAGCAGGTCAAGCGCACAGTCTTGAATTCCCTTCTTCCCACGTCTGGCACGTCTGCGGCGGTTCGTACAACGGCTGTCCCGGTCCCGACGAAGGCTGCTGTTGGGCGATCGGCCAAGACGAGGGAGGCAGAGGTGGTCGCGAAGGCGTCTACACCCGACAGGCTGGCCCTGGTACGATTCACTATTGCGTCCGAGGTTGGCATCGACTTGGTCGAGCTCACGGATGAGGCCAACTTCGCAGACCTGGGCATCGACAGCCTGCTCTCGATCACCATCACCGACCGGCTCACCGAGGCACTCGGGCTGCCTATCCCAGCAACTCTCTTCCACGATTGTCAGAACATGAAGGATATCCAGGCTCACTTTGGCCAGGTCCATGGGACCAGCTCAACTGAGAACATCCCATTGTCAGGGCCAGGGTCGAGCAACGACTCGAGCGACCTCGAGACGGTCACTTGTACCGCTTCCGACTCCAGCACAGGCATCAGCACTGCCTCGATGCAGACCCCCTGCGACGGCGACGAGAAGCTCGCAACAGCCATCGGGAACATCATCGCCAGCGAGGTCGGCGTCGATGTGTCAGAAATCGACAAGACAGCTCCGCTGTCCGACATTGGAGTGGACAGCCTTCTAACGCTGGCCATAATGGAGGCCATCAAGACCCAGACAGGCCGGACATTTCCCTCAAGCTTCCTCACAGACAACCCAACCCTCGCCGCCATCGAGGTCGCCCTTTGCGGGAGCAGTTCCCCACCACCGCCAGGCCAACTGTCAAGGGCACTCGGCCAGATCCAGCAGGTAAACGCCCCACCGACAGCGCAACAAGCCAAACAACCACCAAAATTCCAAGCCCGAGCCAGGCTCCTGCAAAGCGGCACCTCACCCAGCTCGAGCAGCACAGACCCACCCCTCTTCCTCCTCCCGGACGGGTCCGGCAGCGCAAGCAGCTACGTCGGCCTCCCACGGCTGCACCTCAGCGGCGCCGTCTACGGCCTCGACAGCCCCTTCCTAAGCGACCCAGCCGCCTTCCACCCAGCGGCCATGACGCTCGAGCGCGCCGCAGCCCTCTACGTCGACGAGATGCGCCGCATCCAGCCGCGCGGGCCGTACCGCATCGGCGGCTGGTCCATCGGGGGCTCGTACGCCTTCGAGGCCGCAGCCCAGCTGCTCCGCGACCACGGCGAGGTCGTCAGCTGCCTGGTGCTTATCGATGCGCCGTGCCCGGCGACGCTGCCGCCGCTGCCGTTGGAGACTGTTGAGCTGCTGGAGGGGATTGGGGCGTTTGATGGGCTTGTGGAGAAGAGGAGGAAGAAGAAGAAGGAGGCGGGGGGGAAGGAGAACGAGGCCGCTGCTGCTGTGTCGTCGCTGAGGGAGGGCGTGAGGCAGCACTTTGCTGGCTCCATCGGCGCGCTCGAGGGTTACCGGCCTCGTGCTGTTCCGTCGGGCATGACGGTTGGGATGCGGGTGTCTGTGATTTGGGCGCGATTTGGGGTCTGGCAGACTGTTGGGGAAGATGCTAGGCTGCAGTGGGAGAGAAACCACGCGGGTGATGGTGGAGTGGTCGGGGAGAGCCCTGCCAGTGGGAATGCGGCGCGGGACTGGATCATGGATCCTAGACGGGTTGATTGTGGCCCTGATGGCTGGGATATCCTCCTGCCTGGGGCGGATATCTCTTGTGTGACGGTTGCTGGGGATCACTTTGGGATTATGATGGGTCAGGGCATCGTTGACTTGGGCAGGGAGATTGTTAAAGCGATGAGTTGAGGATAGAAATTGTGTGAAGGGGTTTGCATTGTTCATAAGTACTAGTTGTTGAAATTTATAGAACTAGAGTTCCTCTTCTTCCACGTTTATCCCTAGCGAAGTTTGAAATCGGCCTAATTTAATGGTACCATTCTGGAAAGCTGCTCAAGGGCCGATGGTGACAGTGGCCTGTGCCAAAAGGATAATATGAAGACGGGGGCAATCGAGACGTGTGACAGCACTTGAGCAGAGGAATTCTATTATGTTCTAATTTTCGCTTAATGAGTCAGGCTCTGGGGTGATCGGAAAAAGGAACATGGGCATCTGGACCTAGCACTCCCTAATGCTCCTTTACTTGCCTTTTCTGATGTACAACCTCTGTAAATAACGTGCAGTGCCATCGGAGCCCGCTCAGCGCCGACCCATCAGCTCAATGTGACCAACATCCCATTCTCACTGGAGTCCTACTGCGTTGCTTGAGGTCCGTGATCGATGTGGCCAGCGGCTGAAACGGCCTGAACCCTTGGTGAGTCACTTTCCACATATTCAGAAGCATCCAGCAAATCGTCCAATGAGACTGAATCTTCGTCCCGCTCCCCATTGGCGCTATTGGAGGTAGAGACCATCTCCCCCTTTGCCTCGGTTGACACCTTGCCGATCTCCGAACCAATTTCTGTATTAGAGGAGGAGTATTGTAACGCTAGACTTGGTAGGATTTCCCCTGATTTCGTTACGGGGACAGCATCGGTACAGCCGGTCCACGTGCCGGCATTGGTCCCCTGGAAGCCGATTCGTTGCAGCTGGAGAGTTTCCGATGCAGCCCATTCGAGGTATGTGTACTCCTGATACTTCCGACGGTTGTAAAGGCACTTGAAGATTGGCTCCAAAGTGAAGGATATGGTTATGATCAGCAAGCCGGTAACGAGTGTGAAGTAGAGCCCAAATATGCTAAAAGACACGTGTCCCGCACTTCGTATCTTCTATTAATTGTTTCGAAAACACCAGGTTAGCTTGACGATCACATTTCATGGGGTATCCCACAGGATCTTACTTGATTGTCGCACATCTCCTGCACGTGCGAATTGAATGGAAGCAGCTTGTAGGGATCCAACACGGGATCTGTTGATCCACGAGCCGTATCCACGAATCCCGCCTGCAGAGATGCCAAGTATATGGCCCACCAATACTTGACATCAGTCTTCCACTGGTCGTCTGGCAGTGATCCGATCACCCCAGTGTTGAGATATCTGGGTGAGCTCAAGGCGCTAGGGCCAAGCGAGTTGATGAGGTACGAGACGGAGGTTGCCGCATATCCCGTGATGTAGACCAGCCACTGGTACCTGGATATCATGGTTCCATTCGCCTCCCCCGTACCCTCAAAGTCCGCTGTTGACATGCCGAATAGAGGCGCTGCCTGGCTCTGCGCGTCTGGTAGACTACCCAGGGGTCCGCAGTTGTTGCTTGGCAGAGATGGGTTGCAGAATTGATATTGTGAGGTACAGCCCATGGGCGAAGCTGCCTCGTCCGGTTGATACACCCTGAACTCTCCCCCGTCCTCGTTCGGTGAGCCCTTGGTGTCACCGAGAGTAGTTGCATGGTACCATGGATCATTGGTCCTCTCAAAAAAGCCCACGCCGTTTCCAGAGAGGAAGATCATGGTTGTGTCTGCATCTTGACGGAAGAGAGCTGGTATTGTGTCGACTTGGTTGAAGCCGGGGTATCTCTCGCCTTGATACACCTGCGAGAACTGGGCGCTGGCAAGTTGTGAGTTTCAGAACGCACCAAAAACGGAAGTGAGGCATCAGATTGTCATTGGAATGCTTACCTGACAATGAAATTTTTGCCTTCCGCACGGAAAGCATTCTCAGCTTGACTGTTGTACTGTGACTCTATGGTTTCGAATACGTAAGTGTAATTAGATCCGTTCACGTGGGCTCCATAGTTGTACGCGGTGAGATTGTGTGATGGACCATACAACTGCTGCGTGTAATCTTGACTTTCCAACGGCGCACAATGCAGGACCGCTCTGAAATGGATATCTTGGTCCGGGGGGCCGTTGACTCCTAGGTCATTAAGAAGACTGAGATACCCAGTGTCGAGGCGTATGTTGGAATCGTTGCTTCGACATATACCTTCACTAAACGGACAGGGCGCTTCGTTGTCCACAGTACTGGGAAGGTGATCCTTGGCAAAATATCTGCAATCAAAAACACCGGCTGAATCAGATACTCGGCTCGAATCGGGCGAGTAGCACTGTTCTGCATAGTTTGCCGCTGAGTGGATTTTTTGCGCGTCGTGAGGCAGAGCAACGCGCTGGGCACCTGATGCATGTGTCATGTAGTGCATCACGGCACAGTTGGTGCCCTTTAGGAGTACTTCGTCACTAATCCCGGAGGATATAGAGGAGGAGAAGCCACCTGCGACGGTGAAAACACCAAGGCAAAACACAGCCGTCAGCAAAGTTGGCAGAACTCTGCCGAAAGCATGCGTGCCAATGTTTTTCCATGCCCAAATAAGCTGCAAGAGACTCCAGATGGTCGCGAATGTAGCTGGCAGGGTTGATCAGTGATGAGTATGGAGATGACAATTCACAGTCTTCTATCCATTACACCTGAGACTCAACAATGAAGAAGTAAACAGGAAAACAAACAAGACGAATTTCGCAGAACTGCTTGCTGCTGGTGGTACAGTCCATCTTCAGGCTTGGAAGACGAACGAGCTCTGTAAAACATTCTGAAATGCTGTCGGTTAACATGTTCAGGGTGCTCTAGTCAAAAAACGGTAATTGAAAAGAAATCGCCAGAACAATCACTTATTCGCAGACTTTCGGATGCGCGTCCAATCATTTCGTTCCAATCATGGGATATCTGTAATGGGAATTACGTTACTGACATGCAGGCGATCCGCCAAAGACGCTCCGTCACGATGCCAACAAATACGGCAGTAAAGGCTATGAGCAAGTTCCCCTCAATTCGGTCGAGTGTGAGCGTTGCTCCCATAACACGCCCTCTAGACCAATTGATCCAGGTGCCCAAATGGACATCGTGGTCTCCAGACACCGTCGTTTGTGTCCATGCTGTCTGGTTCATCATCTCAGGCGGCTCAGGATCTGCGCTCAATAGGCACCGGATGAGTCAATATAAGCTTATACAAGAGTCTTGGTCGCAGTATAGTGTTAGAACGAGTTTGGTGCAAGAGAGAAAATTGGAACAGAACGCTTGAGCTTTTGACTGTACCAATTCGATGCACATGAATACTGAAGCACACCTTCAACGAAGACGCTTAGCACAATGCACGAATGGCATGACCTCGGTTCAGCTCGAATTAATATTCATAGCTAAGGCTCCACATTCAAGGCAATCTCGCCTGAGATTGGCTGAAGATATCGTTGCCTAAGCAGAGGTGGGTGTGGGACCTGCATGGTAGGATGCGTTAATGACGGCACGGCCCCCAAAGGAATACCTAGTGGTGTGAGATAACGTGTGGGCAGAGAGTATTAATGGCGGCTAGGCTTGTTGTGTATCGTACAAGCTGTTTAAGCCTTGGAAGAATGCTTTACAAATTGAATATGCTGCCTGGGTTGCGCAAGACTCATCCGCCGGATATAACTCAGTCTTTCTTTGCCTTTAGAGTCATTTGCCATAAGGGACGCTGTCATTGATGCCCTAGAGTATTAGAACATTGATAGTCATAGGGCCTTCAGACAGTACTGTGTGCCAATCGCGTCAAGGCAATACAGAGCCGGCTTCGGCCACAACTGTATTTTTCCTCCCCTCCTCCCTTTCCCCCGTCCTATCAGTCTATTAGGCATCTTCGCTATGAAATTATTCTCTTAGAGCCGATAAGCTACATATAAAAACTTTCATATCTTTAGATTCAGTTTTATAATTACTTCTTGAAAAGTATATGCTACCTTATTTCCCTTAGTGTTTTTTCTTTCTTTCTTAACCCTAATATAAGTTTTTTATCCTTAATTATTAGTATATAAATATAGGAAGAAGTTTATAAATAGATTTATACTAGAATATCTATATGCCTATATATTACTACCCCTTTATATTATATATAGAAAGATATAGTAATATAATAATATAAAGATACAGAACCCTTTTAAGTATAAGGTTAAAAGACTTATAATTATAGTTTTTTAACTAAGTTACTTTAACTATTTACTATCTCCATAACTAGGGTATTCTTTAGCCTTATTTAGCTTTAGCTTTTTCTTAAAATCTTTGAACTTCTTAGAATCTTAAGGCTTTAGCTTTTATACTTAACTTATCTTAAGTTATATTTTCTAAAGATCTAAATATATTTAAATGTAAGCTAAATGTAATGACGAGTCAGCGGTAGCCCTAGCTCCTTCCCAGCTACTATAAGTAGTAGCCCCCGCAGG
>MAVT02000662.1:0-24542 GCA_001702395.2 Diaporthe helianthi
CGGTAGCCCTAGCTCCTTCCCAGTTACTATAAGTAGTAGCCCCCGCAAGCCCGAGGAACAAGGGCCGAAGGGGGCAAGAATCAATCTTGCACTTTTACTACACCTAGTAGTACCTTTTCTTTAGATCTTCTACTAGTAATTATACCTAACGAATATACACGTTATTACAATTCTAATTCTTTTTCTTTACGTTACTTATAATACTACTACGAAGAGGAACTTTCTAAGTAAGCCCCGCACTAGGGAGCTTGGGTACTATTTAACAAGAGAAAGCCTTACGCTTGTAAGAGGAAAATCTTTATTTACAAAAATAGCTAGAACTTTTTCGTAATGCTTAAGCACCCCTTAAATAACAACTATAAAACTTAAAGCTTGCAAATATTACTACTTTATTTATAAGCTATAGTTTATAGCAATATAATAGCTAAATAATAAACTTTAAACGCGCTTATATTTTATAGCTATAATTTTTTTACAATAACTACATAAAGGTTATTTACGCCTTAGATTATATAAATAAAAAATGCTAAAACTAATAGAATACCTATATAAAATCTAAAATCTAAAAGTAAGGAGATAATAATAAGAACTTAGTTTTTATTTTTAACTACTACCTATAGAAGGAATTCCGCAAGTTTAGTATTAATTATAAAAAGAACCCTTAAAATGTTACAAGCTTTATCTAAATAGCCTTAAATAACGCCTATTAAAAAGAATAATAAAATCTATAAAGTTTTTACTAATATTTTAAAACGTTGGAGTTAGAATAGGAGCTTTGTAGCAATGCAAAAAAGGCTAATTTTTTTTTTCCTAGCTTTTTGTTTAGCTATTAGGCTACATTTGTACTAACTACGCTATAACTATGCCTAAGAAGCAAAACAATATAGTTTATATTGTTTCAGCTATTTGGGTAAGTATGCCTAAAAAGATATAAAAGCGAAAATATAAGGAAATAACTCCAAGAAAAAAAGGGGTATTAGAAAACCCTAATAAGAAGTTTAGGAGTAGGCTCTTCGAGAAGCCTATAAACTAAAAAAAAGGAAATTTTAACTAAGGCTAAAGCAGGGGGTAAGCTTCCTAGTTTAAAGAGCGCGCGCGTAGATTATTAAGTTAGCTCCCTTAAAAGGCTTAAGGAAGCACTAATAAGAACCCCTAATAGTAGAATTTTTTTAACAAATAGAGTAAATATACTTAATACTTTTGTTGCGGCAGTACTTATTACTACTTAAACAATTGCTTTACTCCCCCTACTATTAAGGCCTAAATAAGCTAAATTAAAAGACGCAATAGCTTTTAATTATAAGGCTATTGTTAAAGCTAAGGATCCTGCGGTAGGTATAATCCTACAAATAAGTTTAACGCCGCTAGGGTTTACTCTATTAACTATACATTAAAGGAAAAATAATTATACTTAAGGAGAAAAACAATAAAAATTAAAAAAACATTTGTAATTCCAAGCTAAGTAGCTATAAAAAATAGCTATAAAAAAATAAAGGTTAATTTAAATACATAAGCTATAATAAATCTTGTAAGCATTTTATTTGTTAATTGTTATAAACTTAAAAAATCCCAAAAATACCTTATTTTTATTATTAGAGTTTAGTACATTAATATACTAACGTTTAAAGTTTACAAAGTTCCTTTATTACTAAAAGATTGTTATAAAAAAAAAGGTTTAGCATTATATTGCAGTAGAATGCAAGCGCGCTAAATTTACTTTATTATTAGAGACGCTTAGCCTAAAGGCTTTCTACTTTAGTATAGAATTTACCCTAAAAAACTAGTAGCTAAAGTAAAAACATTTGCGTTTTCGAGAATAAACTTTATAGGCGTTTTACAAGGGGTTAAAAAAGTTTGCTATATACTATGCCTTTCTCTTTATTAAGAAGCTAGTAAAGCCTAATTTAGGCCTTAATAATAACTCCTAGAACCTAAAGGGGATAAACGACGCTTTAAAGCCCGCCTTTAATCTATTATAGATTTACCTACAATTAAAGGAAATAAAGGATTTCTTTTAAAAGGAGAAAGCAAAAGAATTACTACTTCGTTGAGTAGCTAATTATACTATTAATTTAGTTCTAAGGACTTTACCCCTATTTTTTTTACTTTATTTGTTATTATAATTAAAGCTTAAAACCTTGCAAGATTAGCTAGATAAATCTTTTGCAAATAAGCGAATTAGGCCTAGCAAGAGTTTAGCTAGTGCTTTAGTTTTATTTACGCTAAAAAAGAATAGCACTTTTTACTTTTGCGTTAACTATTAAGCACTTAATAAAATTATAGTAAAAAACTATTACTTACTCCCTTTAGTATTCGAGATTATAAACCGCTTTGTAAGTGCTTAGTACTTCTTAAAGATTAATTTTACTAATATATATTACTAAATTTGCATTTAAAAAGAGGATAAATAGAAAACTATATTCTAAATACAATATAGTTACTATAAATTTACTATTATACCTTTTAGGCTTACAAATATACTAGTAACCTTTTAGTTTTTTATCGGTAAAGTTCTTAGCGATTACATTAATATATATGTAATTATTTATTTAAATAATATTTTTATTTTTTTTTACTAATAAAAACAAGTATAAAAAACACTTTTAAACTATTATCAATTGCTTTATAATAGTAGATTTATTTAGTAATCCTAAAAAGTGTAGTTTTTTTTAAATAAAACGTTAAGTTCCTTAAGTTTATTATTAACTATAAGAGTATTTAAATAAACCCTAATTGTGTTAAAACTATCTAGGAATAGCCTATACTCTAGAGTTTTAGGGATATTTAGATATTCTTTAGCTTTTGCAACTTTTATTAATATTTTATTAAAAAATACTTAAGGATAGCATACTTACTAAACAAATAATTAAAGAGTATAAGGAATAGCTAGAAGCTAGAAGGAATTAATCTCTTTTTTTTTTGAATATAAGAGCGATTAAAAAGCGTTTAAAGAACTAAAAACTAAGTTCTAATAGGCTTTTTTTCTTCGCTATTACAATCTTTTGCTTTTTACTTAAATTAAATGCAATGCATTTAATAAAGTATTTACAGCTATTATCTCGCAGCGCTACTTATTAGATAAAAAGCTAGTTTAGTACTTAATTGCGTTTTAGTTGCAAAAGTTCTTAAGTATAAAAATTAACTAGTTTACTTATAATAAAAAGCTAAGTGCTATTATTAAAAGTTTTAAGTACTAGAGATAGTACTTTAAAGGTATTTGCAAGCCTATTACTATTTTAACGAATTACTATAACTTTAAAGGGTTTATATCTTAATAGGAACTAATATAGAAGTAAGTATAATAGTTTATATACCTTGCTAGGTTTAACTTCGTTATAAAGCACCGCCTTAGGAAAATAAACCTTATAGATGCGCTATTGCGAAGGCTAGACTATTTATTAAGCGAAAAGCCTATAAATTTAGGATAGATTTCAACGTTAGAACTAAAAATAGCTACAGCTATGGGGAAGACCTTGCAAAGCTTCCTTAAAGACTAATCTACTATAGCGGTTTTAATTAAAGCAGTTCTTATAAAGGCGGAAATATACAATAAACCTACTTTAATATTATACTAGCTTAACTTTGCAGAACTATTGCTACAATAAGTTGTCTTAAAGGCTTAAGCTCGAGTGTACGCTTTAAGCGCTAGTATAATGCACTTGAAGCTTTGCTCTCTACTTCTAAAGTTAATATATAAAGCTTAAAATCTAGATTTAAACATTTAGCAAGAAGTTTAAAAAAGCAAATCTAACTTAGAAGAATTAATAAGTTTTAAGTACAAAGTTTAAAACAAGCTATTGTATTAAAAGGAATGTATATATATACTAAATTAAAAAGCGTTACAACAAAAGATTTTATAAGTTTACTACAATAAGCTTTTAAGTAGCTATTAGGGAGAAGCGAAAACTTGAGATTTAGTTAAATAGTATTTCTACTAGCTAAGTTTAAAGGTTATAGTAATAGAGTATATGCGCTCTTGCGTAATATGCTAATGTAATTTATTATTACGCTATTGCTTATATAGCAAGCTTGCTTTACTTCTAATTTCACCCTAACTAATATAAAAACTAAATATAGCCTTTATTATAGGGTTCTCTATTGCTATTATAAACAAAAGAAAAGTTAATATAATTCTAGTAATTATTAACTAATTTAGCAAGATAAGCTTTTTCTTTACTATAAGTAATATAATAAACGCCGTGGAATTAACTACAATTTTTTATAAGGAAATTAAATACAAGTATAGTTTGCTTTGCGAGATTATAAATAATAAAGGTATAGTATTTATAAGTGTTTTTTAGAAAACGCTAAACTAATAAAAAAAGATTAAAAATAGATTTACTACCGCTTACTACTTGTAGAATAATAGCTAAATAAAATAAATAAACTAAATGCTAAAATATTATTTGCAAAGATTTACAAGTAATAACCAAGCGAATTAGTTAAACTTTTTATATACTGCTTACTTTATATATAATTTAGCAGAAAACGCTTTAATTGGAAAATCTCTATTTATAGCTTTTTATAGGTATAAGCTATTATTCTAGGTGCTATAAGAGTCTTAGCTTGCTAAGGATAGCGTGCTATAAAGAGAAGTACTAGTAGTTTTTAAAAGATTAAAGAAACTAGCCCAAATTTGTAAAAATTGCAAAATAGCCTAAAAGGATACAATTAAAGCGTAAGCAAAGGTCTACAATAAGCGCTATAAACCTATAAAGTTTAAAATAAGAGAATAAGTTTTGTTGTTAACAAAGAACTTAGCTTTAAAGTATAAGAAACTTGCTCTAAAGAGGATTAAACCTTTTTGAATTGCTTATTGCTAGGGAAAGCAAGCTTATAGCCTTACCCTCCTTAAGAAGTACAACTAAATTTACAACGTTTTCTACGTAAGCCTTTTAAAACTATAGAATAAACAAGAGAAAGGTAAGCTAGCAAAAATTAACAATAACCTCCCTAACCTCAAGGATATTAATGCTAAATAAGAATTAGAAAAGCTTAGGGATTATTAAAAAATTAAGGGTACTACCTACTACTTAGTAAAGTAAAAGGGATAGCTTAGTAAATATAATTCTTGGGTTTCTAAAAAGGATATATTAGCAAACTAGGCAATTAAAGCTTACTAGAAGCGGCGTAGCCTATAGCACTAGCGCTAAAGAGCAAATAATAGCTTAAAAAAGGGTAAATAAAGACAAATAAGCTATAATAAGGATAAAGTAACTAAATAATAGGAATATAAAAAGTTGCCGAGTACTATATAAATACCTATATAAGCAAAATAACGAGGATATAGATAGCTAAAGGATAAAATTATAGTTACAATAGAAAAATGCTTAAAATTAACGTATATTTAATTAAAAAACAAAGGTTTTTAAAAAAGGTATTAGAATTACTATAATTAATTTTAGAGTTAACTTTAAAAAAGTAAAGTTTGCGCAAACAACTTCCAAATTAGCACTACTACTATAATATAGCCTTTTTAAATATCTTTTATAATAACGTAATCTATATTCTATGCGTTATTTTCTACAATAGTAAAAAAAAACCCTTTAGCTAATTACTAAATATTTTTTAAATTACATTTTAGATCTCCTTAAAGAAGCCTTGCATAAAAGCGTACTACACTAGGAACCTATTATCGGCGAGCATAAGCTAAACTATAAAACAATAGTTATTAATTAGGTTATTTATAAACTTTTTCCGTAGTTTATTATAAAATAAAAAAGTAATAAAGTTTATTAAGCGCAAAGAAAAGGTATTAGCTAAAGCTTACAAGCGGAAAAAGCTAGCTTTTATAATAGCTAACTTTTACTTATATGTTAAAACTAGGATATAAAAGGATAAAGAATAACTTACGTCTATCTCGATTAGGAACTACTTTTTGTTTTTAGCGCCTATAAACTAGGGATTTAGAATGGATTTTTTAAAGGCCTGCGCCTTAAAAAAGCTATTTATTAAAAGACTACTTAATATATAAGCTAAGCGCAGCCAAAAAACAAACAAATAGCTTTTTTGCATAATTAATATAAGCGAATTAATATTTTATTAAAGGCTAGTTAAAACCGCCTAAGTAAAGTATAAGTTAGCTATAAAACTAATAATTAACAAATTACTTTATTAAGTAATAATAACGCTTATACTACCTACTACTAAATATATATACTATAATATAAAGCAAGTAGTATATTTTTATATAATAATTGTAGCGAAATTAACTAATATTTATAACTATATAAGGGATTAGCTTTGCTAAGTATAGGACTAGGTTTTTGTATTACTTAAAAAAGTAATAAAAATAATAGTTATAGAGTATACGCGCTATAATAGCATACTATTAAGCTATATAGCGCTTCTTGCAATTTAAAATATTTTAAGTAAACCCTGTAACTTTAGCAATAAAGCTGCAAATAAGCTTCTAAGAAGAAGGAGTTGCATAGCTTTACACTTTAGCAAGAATATTGCTATAAATAAAATTAAGCAAGGGCATTAAGGTTTTTTTTAGGGTTTAAGAAACTACTAAAGGGCCTTTTTTTAAAAGGCTTAAAAGCGCCTTAGCAATTATAACTTTAGCTTGCTACTTTTAAAAGATTTTTAAAATCTTTAGTATAGTAGTAGTTTGCTTATTAAAGCTACCTCGCGTAGCAAGCAATAGGTTTACAGCTATTATATAGGTAAGTTGCTAATTATAACAATTACAAGAGGTAGAATTAAATAAAATAGGCAAAAGCTTAACTTCCTTACTAAAGAGATTATTGTTATTATCCTTTTTAATTATAATAGGAATTAAACCCTTAGCCGCTTAAAAACCCTATATAGTTAAGTAATTATAACTAATTTTAGATAAGGTTGCGAAAACGCTACTAAATTTTGTAAGAAATTGGGCAATGTTAAAAGAAACTAATAACTTGCAACGGCAAGAGGAAAGGTTAATAAAGTCTTTTGGATTTTTTTAAAAAAACAAATAAATTTAATAATGTAAGTTAGTAGAGCCTAATTGCAAAGACGTAGGTATATTAGGAGGGTTATTGTTTTTCGATAAATAGCCGCTTTTCTTATAATTGCAATTAAGGCAAAAGTTATTATTAAGAAAGACGCAAAGCATAATAAAGGTAGTAATAAAAAGAATAAGTAAAAAAAGGAAAAATTAATTAAGAAAAAAGCAACAAACTAACTAATATTAAGAGTTAAAAAGTAGTAGTTGTTATTAGTTAAAGAAAAAGTTAAAGTTTAAAAGGCTAAACGCTTAAAGTTTTATAGATAGCCGGGTAGCTTGTATATGCTAAATTTACTAGTAAATTAACACTAAAGGCTATGTAAGTTATTGAAAAATAGTAACTAGGCAAAAAGGCATAAGAGCGTGCTACTTAGGGAAAGGTATAATTGTAATGACTAGTTAGCGGTAGCTTTGGCTTCTTTTTAGTTACTATAAGTAGTAGCCCTTGTAGGCCTAAGGAACAAGGGCCGAAGGGGGCAAGAATTAGTCTTGCACCTTTACCACACCTAGTAGTACCTCTTCTTTAAACCTTTTACTAGTAATCGTACTTAACAAATATACACGTTATTACACTTTTGTATTAATATAAAGTTGTTTATAAAGTCTAAATACTTATTCAAGCTTATTATTTAAGTAAATATACTATAAAAGGAGAGAGCTTATAAAAGTAGCTAATATAGCCTACATATTAGTAGCTTTAAGGCGGAGGAAAAAAAACCTATTTTTATAATATCTTAATTTAACTATTAAACTTCTATAAATATTTAAACCGTTAAAAGATTATACCTAATACTTCCTACTTTAAATAGTAGTAATTATATATATTTTAACTATTATAGCTATTAAAAAATATATGAAAAAAGTTAAAATATTTAATTAAGTATTAGTAAATTTACGTCGTTTAAAAGTTAGAGTAACTTAATATATAAAATTTATAATATCCTTCTAAAACTAGTTTATTATAGCTTTAAGATAAAAAAGCCTAATAATTTTAGTTATTATTTAGCTACTTAGTAAAACGGTCTTTATAACTAATAGTAAAAGTTATAAGTTATTAGTAAAGATTTATTAATTTAAAGCTAGTGTTACCTAAAGAATAGTATAAGAGAAGTAGTAGAGTAATAATCTAGCTATAAAAAGGTAGTAGCCTAGAGGGCTAATTAAGTAAGCCGAATATAAGGACCTACTTAATAAGTTCTATAACCGATTAGCCTATAACTCGTTAACTATAATACTTAGTAGTCTAAGTCTCTTACTTTTTAAATAGACTTATAGAAAAAGGGGTATGAAGATAAAACTAGTTATAGAAAAAAAATGATTATAGAAAAGGCTTTATATAGGACGTCTCTGTGTTTAAGGTACAGTTCATTGAAATTATAATGTAACCTTGGAAGGCTTCACGTGGAGGACTTGGTTAGAAAATCGCCGGTATAGAGCCAAGTAACTCTGTAGCAAGTGACATATAGGAACTGCCCGGCTTGGAGTGCTCAAGTGGATGGACTATTCCAGTCGACGGAAAGAATTCGAAGAGGCTGCGTTGCAACATCAGTTGGAGAGGTCTCAGGGATGTGTACCACAGCGGCCTGTCTTAGACATGCAGGCTAGCGTCGTGACATGCAGGCTAGCGTCGTGCAGCAGCAATGATGTCAAAGCCTCATGTGGGCGCGCCTAGCTTGGAGTTGACATCAGTAATAAGCAGCTCAGCACGACCTGGGAATCTTGACTCAAAGATGTCACCCTATGTGCAGTGATTAGTACTCTACGAATGACGCAACTCACCATTCGAAGAGGCGCACGTACGGTGAAGTAGGACGGGCGTTTCTGTGTCGCCGTTGGACCTCAAATCATACGCTCGTGGAAGATAGCGAGCATCTGTCCCCGTCCGCAGCTGCATATCCTGACTGCCTGGCAGCCCTGGCTGGGTGAGCATCACATGCTGCTGTCTCCTGATATGGCGCCTTAATCTTGGCTGTGGCTGATATGTCTCTGGAACGGGTGACACTGACATCAGAGCGAGCATCGCCACATTCGTCACTGACATATCGACAGCATGAAAACCCTAATGACCACCAGTATGGTCCGTCCATGAGGCCACCCATTCCTCAATGGGTGCCCTGGGGTGGTCGTCAGTTGCCCTCTGACCATGATCATCAACCTTGCTAGTAGTGGGTGGTGCTCAGGTGGTGGTGACATGGCCGCTGGTGGCATATTCTGATATACCGAGGTAGTGAGTGAGGTGACCTGCCAAATGCCCTCTTAATAGAGCAACTCTGCAAAGCAGCTGGACACCCAGGAATGTTCCTTCTCAGCTGTAGCTGATGTGAACCACAAAAAAGCCCCGAGTCCCACAGCTAGGGGTTCGAGCGACATCGTTCCCATACACAGTAATCTGGTCCTTCCCCGCAGTTCACAACACTGGTAAATTAGCCCCGCTTCAGAAAGAACCCCGCCGAACGTATCTAGTAGGTGGGTAGATTCCAGGCCTGCCGCTCAAGCTTACCACCCCAGCGGCAATCCAGTCATTCGTCATTGTCATCCTTTCATCTTACCTCAAAACAACACAACACAACACAACATCACAAGATACGCCAAAAACTGCTTACGGCACTTTGGTCCACAGAAGGAGCTCGCTGGCCATATTCCCTCCATCGTCCCACTCTCTTCCCAAATAGCATCGCAAAACAAACATCTCAACTCCAAACGTACTTAGTAGCCATGGCCGAGGTCGTCGAGATAACCGATGCCGTCTCGCATTCCCCTCCTCCTCCCAACGCCAAGCGCCCAAAGGGCATCCTCAAGAACTCTTACCACGGTCGCTCGCCGCCCATCTCCCCCCCGGCCGCCGCTTTAAACAGCCATGCCGTCGCCTCCACTGAAGACCACCCTGTAAGCGAGAAGGAGGTCACCATCCAAAACACCCAGATCAACGCAGGCCAACGCCGTTCCTCCTCTGCCGCTAGGCCCGCCGGCTCGCGGCGCCAGAGCTCGCGCACCCCCTCCGTCGCCGACCCGTCCGAGGAGGCCGACCCGCGCATCAAGTGGGACGAGGCGAACCTATACCTCACCGAGCAGGACCGCACCAGCACCATGAAGATCACGGAGCCCAAGACCCCCTACGCGAAGCACTACGACCCAACCGAGGACCCGAGCGACGACGACGACATCAACGCCGCCCCCGGCAGCGAGGGAGGCTCCGGCGGCATCAACAGACGGAAGCGCAAGGAGGGCAGCCACCACTCTAGCGGCCGGTCCCAGAACGAGGATGACATCCCAGGGCTGTCGCTGGGCGAGCCCGAGGAGGCTGTCCCGGACGTGCCCGCTGACGAGGTCGAGCTGAAACGCCAACAGCAGCGCAGCGGCAGCGGCAGCGCCGTGCACATCGACGGCGTGACCGGCGCCCAGGACGAAGCAGGCCTCTCGCCCGAGGAGGCCGAGAAGCACCGCCGGTTCGAGGAGATGCGGAAGAAGCACTACAAGATGACCTCGGTCGTCCATACGCTCGGCCACCCCGAGGAGATTGATACCCTCGCTGCCGAGGACGAGGACGACAGCGACGAGGACGGTGCGCAGGGAGGCGCGTCTAACGGTGCCGCTGTCCCGCCGATGCCTCCTCTGCTGTCTGATACCAACGGCCGGTCGGCTTAGACGGAGCAAGGGCGGACGAAACTGGAGGATGGACATCTCTTGGAATCGCGGTACTGGAGATCGTCTGTCGGATTTTCACACACCGGAATAGCAGTTCAAGGCCATCATCTACTGCATCGAAGTGGACGCTCGCCGAAAACGTTGTCGAATTTTTCAAAGCGATACAGTCTTTACGGCCGACTTCATCTTTGTGCCGTGTCGTGCTTATCACACCTGTCGCAGAACGGGGACCGAGGGGCGGAGGCACGAGGGTTGCAGGCACAGCGATAACATGCAAGGGCACACATTAGTCGAGGGCGTTTCCAGGAGTCGTGATCACTTTTATTCGCAGCTCACTTCTTTGGTTTGGCCTGTGTCGCACATACCACAAACGATGCAGGATCGCGCAATTGTGTGGGTTGGTATGGAGGCACAGTCAGGTCACAAGTATTCCAATGTATCTTTTACAATGGCATATTCCCTCCAGCGCTGATCTTGACTGCTTGTTCTGCGTTCTACGTTCTGTGTTCTGCGTTCTGTGTTCTGCGTTCTGCGTTCTGCGTTCTGAAGCTCGCTCTTTGTCTGCGACGACTGTGAGATAAACGGTACGTGCTTCTTCTTGCACTGAACTATGACAGATGCTTTGCTCCTCTGAAGGGCAGGGCAAACCACCACGGTTCACAGCAGCCCCTTCCTCGCCAGCTCGACCTTCCGGGCGGCCTCCCCAGCCTTGAACCCTCCCTTTGAAACACAAATGCGCTGCCCATCCGCCAACTCGAACTTGTCTTCGTGACTGGGCCATGCGCAGGGGCAGTGGTGCGGGAAGTGCACGCAGGCCAGCGTGTCTGGGCAGAGGTAGTTTTCGCAGTGGGCTGTGTTGGGACAAGCGTGTCAGCCGTAAGTTTGTTGCTTGATTCACTATATGTAGATGCCAATGCGGGTAGCAATACCTATGTCGACCTGTGACCTGTACCAGCCAGAGTCGGAGGGCGCGTTCTGTTGTTGGTGTTGTTGGTGGTGATGTCCTCCTCCGCCACCACCGCCCTGTCCGCCGAACATCTGGTCAAAGAAGTTGAACTGGGCGGAGGCTGTGCCCAGCAGGGCGAACAGAAGCGAGAGGAGGAACTGCTGACGCATCGTGTGCTATGAGACCCAAATTCAAACGTCAAGGAGAGACCAAAGTTGGACAAGTTCTCAAGCGCCTTTGCCTGTAACTTGGAGTTGGCAAGAAGTGAATTATCCTCGAGGCGAATCGATGAGGCTACGGAGTACAGAACGCCCGCCGAGCCCCTGGTTACTATTAGCGGCCAAGCTGGCCAAATTCACGGCCAGCCAACAACCCCTGCAACTGTTTGATCGTTATCACCATTTAGATGACTAAGCCAGGCGACGTCCAGCTACGCAATTTTCTGGGTGAGCGCATCGAAAGCCGACTCAGACCGAGCTTTGTGACCCCAGTACGGAGCTCGCAGCAGCCCACAGCGACCCCCGAGATATGATGCGGCTCGGTCAATTGCAACGGCCAATACAGGCCGTTGCCGTGGCCGGCTCTTGCAGACCGACGCTCGCCACATTCGCGCTGCCATGCCGGCCAGCAATCCAGTCAACGCCGGCGCAAGCACATGATGGCGTCGTGGAAGGGCGGAGGTATGCCAGTGTCAAGTCGCAGGGAGCATACAGGATACCGAACAAGAAGACGATAGCCAAGAAGTTGGGGGCAAAGAAGAGCGGTGGTATGTTCAGATCTGCTGTCGCTACCATCCTCGTTATGTCGTCTCCCCACCGCGCACGGCACGCGAAGAGCAGTCAAGGAGGAATACTCGCAAAGCGATGAGCTGACAGCTTCCTCTTATCCTACTCTTAGACCAACATGTCATCCCTGGGAACATAATCTTCAAACAGCGAGGCACAATGTGGCACCCCGGCGAGAACGCCATCAAGGGCCGTGACCACACCATCCACGCCGCCGTCGAGGGCTACGTCAAGTACTACCGCGACCCTAAACTACACCCAACCCGACAATACATTGGCGTCGCCTTCAACCGCGACGACACCCTGCCCTACCCGAAAGACGCACCCCGGCGGCGCAAGCTCGGCATGGTGGCCACGACGCGCAAGGCCCACGAGAAGAAGGACGCCATCTCGGCGAGCGGCATCCCGAGGAGGGTCGTGAGGAAGGCCGGAATCTTCGACATCGAGGAGCTGGAGCAGCGGCTGTGGTCGCGGGAAAAGGCGCGCGAGCTGGAGGCGGCGAGGAAGGCGGCGGCGGCGCTCGCGGCAGACCGGGCGTCCGGCGCAACAGCAGCAGCCGCCCAGGCAGCCGCGGCGGCGGGGGAGACGGAGGCGACGCCCATCACGGGCGGGGAGAAGGGACAAGCGGAAGCAGGGGCCGCCAAGTCCGGGAAGCGCACGCGGTCGCAGCAGAGGCGGCTGGTGCACCCCTTGACGTTCATCCAGAAGAGGTGGCTGGAGCGGCGGCGGACGCGGACGCTGCACCTGAACCCGCGCAGCTACAGCTATACCGAGACGAACGCGGCCATCGGGCGGCTGGCGTCGAGGACCATGTACACGCCCCCTTGGAAGCTGGGTGGTCGCAAGGCCCGGTTCAGGTCCCGGCGGGCCCGCCGTGAGAGCGAGATCAAGAAGATTGCTTCGGACCGCGAGCTGGTCAAGGCCGAGAGGGAGAAGGAGCGCATTGCTGAGGAGGCCAAGAGGCAGCGTATGCTTGCTAAGCAGAGGGCCAAGGGCCAGGGACGCGCGCAGAAGGAGGCGGCTAAGGAGGGGGCTAAGGAGGGTGAGAACGGTGGTGAGAACGGTGGTGAGAACGGTGGTGAGAAAGCTGCTGAGATCGGTGGTGAGAAGATGGCTGAGACCAAGGTCGTTGAATGAAGTGAATTATCTGTAGGACACTGAGGTGCCGTTGTCAATACGGAAGACATTTGGAAGCGGCCGTGGTACGATCTTGAACTGAGCCTAGAAATTTTGGGTGAGCCTTGGGAGGCCCCTAAAGTCTTCTCATTCATTAGTTGTGCAAGGCGCCGTGTTTTAGCTTCGAGTTGATGTCTCGCCTTGTCTGCCAATTTCGCTCGGGAGTATATTTCAGGACTCGGAGGCACCAGCAGAAGACCACATTGGCGCAATAGAAGCCACTAGATACTTGATTGCGGCCCAAGTGGGCAGTCTGTTCAAATGTAGCGATACGGTTGTATGCAGGCACGGCCGGAAGACAGAGCGAGCGCCTTGGATCAAATATCCCTGACATAACCGTTCAAATGTTGCGACTTGAGAATGTTCTTTGATGTACTCTGACAACAGTAAATTGTTTATGATGACTTTGAGAGGAAGATGAATAGCGCACCTACGAGTCCTGTCCTTACCTAAGTACTCAACTCGAAGCCAGCCTACCAGTCTCCTCTTCATGACTTCCACTGCCTCGGCGACATGCTTCTCATTGTCAAAGTCGATGATGAAGTCCCATCTAGGCAAGAGCTTCTGCCTCAAACGATCCAAATTCAAGCCCGTCTCGTCGCCACGTCCCATCTCGATCACGCCGGTGGCTCGGCTTGATTGGATGATGCGCTGGGTGCGTGGGCGTCGCGCCTCATCATAAGTCTTCAACGCTACCAAAGCCTCCTCACGGTTTTTTGAGCGGCCCAAGAGCGTGGAGATGACGAGACTATCCTCAATGGACATTCCAGCCCTAGAGCCTTGCCAAGGGGTAGTGGCGTGTGCTGCGTCGCCAATCACACACTTGGGCCCGGAAACGTAGGTTCGCGCGGGCAAGTGTACCCAGAGGTACATGGCAGGCTGTTGCGGCTGATCACAGAGTAACTAGTAAATGTAAGCTCTCATGTTTGCTCACTTTGGTGGAGAGTGACTACTTAAGTAGTTGGAGTTACTAAGCTCGTTCACAGCCTTGGAAAGGTGCGGCGGCCAGTTCTCGTAGAGCTTTCTGATGTGCTCGGCTGACACAGTTCGATACCAGCTGTCAGGCATCGACTTGGCCTCCGATGAAATGATAAACTGGACTAATTCTCCTTGACTCAGCACGTTGTGCATCAAGTAGGCACCGTCTCCGACCCAGCTGTACTCGCGAGCATCCTCAATGTTGACTAGACCTTCACCCAGACTCGCTTGGGCGACTGCGTACGGCTCAAGAGCCACGACTGCCCAAAGGCCGGTATCACGGGGGGACAGTGCAGGATCATCCTCTCCCAGAATGAACTTCCGCACCGTGCTGTGGACTTGAGTACTCCAGAATTGGCGAAACTGCCTGCCATGTACTGTTCAACAACCATCCAGGAACTTAATCCCTGACGGAAAAGGAACGAAAGGATCATCTTTTAGAGGAGGGGAGGGGCGAGACACTTACTGCCGTCGGCGCCAATGAGGACATCACACTCATGAGTCCTTCCATCAATAAAGTGCAAAGCAAGCGGCTCATCGTCAGCGCCTTCGCCTCCTGAGATCGCAACCCGGACAGTCTTAGCCATGACATTTAGAGGTGTCTACAGGTAGTTGTTTCCGCGCTGTTTTACAAATCGTGAAGAGATATTTGCGGATCTCTGATACCTGAAGGGATGGGTCGTGAACTGAGATTGGAGGATGGAGAAACGAGAGAGAGACAACATCTGTCAGAGGGATTGGGTATGGGGATCAATGCTCGTCCTTCTGTGTCGGCCCATCTCCAGTTGGCTCTTCGCCGCACACGATGCGACTGTTGGCTGCGTAGCCGCATATGATACGATACCATTGTGCCATCGTTGGTCCTTTCTGGGCCAGCTCCTAGTCTTCTCTTCATACCAAATGCAGGACTACATGCCCTGGAGCTCCGCATTGTTGGCAAATGCTCAAGTACATAAATTTGAGCAAACCTTGTTGTGGCTGCATACTCACGAGGAACCCGCATGCGTTTACGGAAGGAGCAATGGCCTGTTTTCTGCCCTATGTCAAGGAGAAACGTCTTGTTCGGACACGAATAGACTGAGTCATCACCTTCTCCTAAAGAAACATCTTCGATGAAGAGGTAAATCAATGTTTAAGGTAATGTATTAACGACTGTGAGTTCATCCCCTAGTAACACTAGTATTTGTAACATTATTAGGCTACCCCAACTTACTTTTAAGCCTATCTCTATCTAAAAAAAACTACTTAGTACTTACTAAGTACCTAGGTAATTTATTTATTTTTAGTAGTTATATAAGCTTTTTCTCTACTTATAATAGCTAGAAGTACTTACTTTCTTATAATAAAATAAGTAAAGTATTTACTAGTTAATAATTAGTAGAAATTATAGTTTCTTATAGAAGTATTTTAATATTAAATGTATTAATTATCTTTATCTTCATTTTTACTAATACTGTAGTATAATAGTAAAGTAATAGGTAAAGTTTTTAAGAATAATTTAAGTTTAATAAAAGTAGGAAAGTGCCCCACTGTTTAAGGAAGTAGCTCCTCAGGCAGTCCCTAATTGTTGTGTTTTGCTTGAAGCTACCCTAGAAGGAACTTTGATGCTGCCAACTACAACCCAACCGCGCCGTCCCATATCCCAGCGTCAGCAACGTCCGCCTTGGCTTGTCAAGGAGTCAAGGAGTCAAGGACAGCCACGATGCATGCTGAGGCTGGTGGGGATGGGTTTAGGGTGAGCCGCAGGAAACGCGACCTGCACGACGCGTCCCAGGATGGATTGTTCACGGACAACCCCAGCTCGAAACGCAGGCTCACAAACGGTGCAGAAGATCATGACGACGCCGAGAACACGCCCAACAGTTCCAGCTTCAAGTTTCGCAGGCCAAAGGTCGAGAGCAACAGCTCATCAAAGTCTCCCAAGCCCCAGCTCGATACTCTTCAGTTCTCATCCCGCTCGTCAGGACCACCAGCACCGAATGGACTGCTGAGGGGTTGGCCCTTCAACCCCCACCTCGGCAATGACTCAGCGGCCAGGCCTTCAGGGCCTTCAGGGCCTCCAGGGGCCACTGGGGGCCACTGGGGTGCCAAACCCAGCTTTCCGGTTGGTCTTTCCAGTGGACGTGGCCACCCCAAGTCCACCCAAAACCCCCTACCAGTTGAACCCCCAACCTCGTCAACCACAGGGTCGAACCCATCTTCGATTCACACCCGCTCGACTGGGACTTTTCCTTTTTCAAAATCCATGCACACATCCTGGGCATCACCTCAGTCTTTGAGCTACGGATTTGGGTCAGCCAATGGTGCAGCAGCAGCGGAGGACAGTCGCAACGATAAAAAGCCCGACCACGAAGCCAAAGGCAGATCACACAGCACCCGGCGCGGCGCCTTGGACGCTGTCCTGCCTAGCTCTCGTCTTAATAGGACGAAAGAGACGCCGCAGGCCATCATTTCAAGTGACGACGATTCGTATGTCGGAGAAGGGGGCGAGGACAGCGATGCCGAGGGCGTTAAGACCACCCGGCAACACAGCGCCCGTCTGAAAGCTCGCGGCAGCACTGGCAATGTCTTGGAGAAGAAACCGGACAACGGCTTGAATGTCGACCATAAAATCAAACAGGGGCCATTCGAAAAGACGCCATCTGGGAAGGATTACCATAAATTGCCACGTAAGTCTCTGGGCACAGGGAGACACAGATGACACCCAGCATGATGCTAAGGATTTCGCAGACCCGAGACTGGATCAGTGTTCTCCGAAATTTGTCCTTATTCCTGACGGATACCAGCCGAGAAGTGGGCGGTGGCCATGTCCAGTCCGGACTTGTCCACTGCTTTGCAAGACCCTCAAGAGGCTCGACAACCATTTCAAGGCAATTCTTCCTTCCTGCATCTTCCACCAGTGTTTTTGCTAACTCTATCACAGACAGTTCACATACGCAGTGAGTTTAATGATAACCTGGACAGGGGTGCAACTATAGAATTCGTGGGCCACAGAGATGGCGCCAGCGGCAGAAGCAGAAAGTCCATCATAGTCTCTCAAACCCCTCGTCAACCTGACGCCCCCGTCAACGGCTCGTCTACGTTACAAGCAAACAGGAACAATGTCGCTGTTGGAGCCACGGCCAAAGAAGAAACACCAAGTGGCCCCTTCGATCTGCCGCTTGACGCGTTGTCATCTTCAGGGATTGCAGAGGAAGACAGCGCCGCCTCGACCCCCTCTGAGCTTGACCAGGCCAAGGCCAAATCCAAAGTCTGGGCTTACGTGGGGCCTCTAGTACCGAATTCCTGGGCTGCATCCGTCAATGATGGCCGAGAGAAGAGGGCTTTCATTCAAGCTATCTCCTTGCCACTAAAGAACGAGATCGATATGGAATGGCTCGCGGGGACAAAAAGCTCCCACCAGAGACTGTACCGTGCCTTGATGAGTGTTGTCTTCCAGGCTGTCGGCGTTGAGGCTCACTGCAAGCCATGCGATTCAAAGATTCCGGAACGACGGCGCAACTGCAAGGTCCTACCCCCAGAAGCTGCAGGTTTGCGGGAGCTTCAGGAGGTTTGCGGCTCACAGTGTGTGAACTGCTTTTTCTTCCACGCGTCGACGCCTTGCGAATTCCCGGACTCGTCGACCACGACCAAACAGACTCCAATCCCCGTCCCAGTTCCGCGGGCTGTACGGCCAATACCTGTCATTAAGCGCTCATATGATTCGCCTCCTGCCAACACTGTTCGGCCAACAGCCTCTAGCCGCCCATTTGTCCCTCCATACTCACTATACAAGGTCCAGAAAACAGAGAAGCCCATCTCGGAGAGCCCTGTTCCGGTTCCATCATTTGCAATCCAAGGGCCGAACCACCAGACTCGGAGTCAGCCGCAACGTGCATTGGATGTGCCTTCTGAGAAACCGGAGACTAAGCCTCCTCGGCGATCAAACCGCATATCCAAGGCAGAGGGCGAGTCCGGCAATAGCAGCGGATCTACTGAGAGCGATACTAGGGACAAGGCACAATCGCCCTCACCTGGTCTAGCCGTATCTAATGATGGGCCTGCGAGAACGACCTTGACATCTGGTGGTTCACACACGGAGGCCTCGACAGAAGCCGCCTCCAGTTTGTCTTCTGGAGACATCTCGCCCTCACGGCTTGCAAGTAGAATGTTCAGCTTGTTTGGCGACATCGGCCGACTTCCTGCTGAGGAGCAAGCCACCATGTGGAACCAGATGCAGCAAATGTCTGCGATGCTACACACTGGCGATAGTGGTGCGCTGGGATCCTCTGGTACACAGAACAGTCACTCATCGCTGCGCCACGGCCCGTCGGCGGCGGTGGCTGACGAGTGGGAGATCGCGCCGGGCAGGCTTACTACGGACGATCGACCCATGGCCTTCTCTACATCCTTCCTTAGCCGTGAGCTCATCAGCGTAAACGCTGCCCAGCAGCTCAGCCAAAACCACAGTGTCCTCAAC
This sequence comes from Diaporthe helianthi, assembly GCA_001702395.2. NCBI lineage: Eukaryota > Fungi > Ascomycota > Sordariomycetes > Diaporthales > Diaporthaceae > Diaporthe > Diaporthe helianthi. Next base: position 18,981 of record MAVT02000662.1, read on the forward strand.
AAGAACATCACTGCTCTCCATCAGCTTGCCGTGGGCCCGGAAAATGGGTGGAAATGCACATTTACTGTCATCAGAGGTGTCCTCAAGATCAAGGCGGGAGACGTGGAGGCGAGGATAGGCCAGGGCGGTTTGGTTTCCGTCGACAAGAAATGTATCATCACGAATGTCTCGCACAAGGAGGCGAGAGTCCAGGTGTGCTGGGTGGAAGAGGGTTAAGGGATTTTCCGACGCTGCATATGTATCATGGTCAACACTGGTTGCTCCAATCTTGTTTGCAGTCCAAGGTTGGGTATCCGGGGCACCGCATTGACTGACAAAAGCCTCACTGGTTTTGGCGTAACAATTTCTTGTTATTCGCAAATGGCTACAGATGTAGATATTTTGACTATTGTCAAATTGACTGTTCGTTGCCTAAGTACTTACGCAGTATAACTCAATTATACGTGCGTGTGTGTCCAAGATATATGTAGTCTCGGCTCTGTGGTCCACGTTGCGAGTTCACGCAGCTCATCATCACTTTAAGCATGGTCTTCGTCCTGTTCGTATTGCTTCATGATGTCCTTTACAATTTCCATAACATTTGTTTTTTGAGCCTTCAAGACATTCGATTTTCAAGTCTGTTAGAGTTGCGTCACTGGTGATTCTAAGTTGTACCAAATCGGGTGACCTCGACGGTCGTCCGCCAACACCGATTCCGAAGTTCTTCTCTTGGAAGCCCAACAGTAAGGATTATAACTGTGGGAAATAGCGAGATATCTAAATAAAAGCATGCATGAGTAATTAAACATCCTAACCCTTCTACTCCACTAAGTCAACAATCCTTCTCCGAGTGCAAACACCGCACGTTTTGTCAGGCGCTGGCTGTTGCCCGTCCCACGGCAGGATGCGGGACCGTCAGCGCTAAGCTGTATTGTGAGATATTGTAGCACGTTCCTCATCCTGCGGGGAGAAACCTTTGCTTATCATAGATCGCACAATATCTATCAGTAGGTTCTAATGTGCCTACAGACATCACCTCGTCACTTAGGATATCCAACACACCGGCACTGGCCGAGTATATTGATACTCGCCCGCACCTCAAAACCATGTCGGCGGCACTTCCAGAATCTACTGGCCACTCGAGCGCTGCCGAATATATTGCACAAGCTCGTTTCCATAGACGCTTCGTACTGCCTGCCACACAAGACCACGGCGAGCTCCAAATCAGCTACGCGGACGTTGGACGCTCTCCAGGACAAGATGGTGTTGGCACCCGGGCCCCGACAGTGCTGTTCATGCCGGGAATGTTCGGGACACGCTACCTGAGCGTCTGGATGCATGCAATCGCGGAAAAGATGGGCGTTCGCGTTCTGGTGGTGGATAGGTGAGTCTCGCGCCCTCCTCCTTATGTGACTCCCGAGGTCCTTCCCCCCCTTGGATCTAGTCAAGTACTTGAGGTCGACTGACCAGTGGATGCACATCTATGTGCATCGCCCCAGGTCGGGTATGGGCCACTCAACTGACGTGCCACTTGCCAAGCGACTTGATACTTGGGTCGAAGTGGTACCTTGCCTTCTCGAGCATTTAAAGATAGAACATGTGGCGTTGGCCGCGCACAGCGCGGGCACGATTTATCTCTTCAACACTCTCATTCGCTGTCGTCGCATCCTTGACCCGAGTAGGCCATTTGTTGCCCTTGTCGGTATGATTCCCATTCTTTCTATGTACACTACACCCAGAGATGTTCAGGAACACAAAGTAACCGGATGACAGCACCGTGGGTTGACCCGACACATTCTCAAGTCATGACCATGCAGATGGCCCAGAGACTGCCCGCCGGTATATTTCAATTATGGCACCGCATGCCCAAGATCGCATCGGGATTCGAGACAGCCTTCTCTAAAATCGCAAAACTACTTCCCTCCAGCAGCGGTATCAGCTCATCCGAGTCAGAGCTGATAGAAAGAGACCGGCATAAGAGAGAGGCGGAATACGGCCTGTCAATGGGGCTACTGAAGGAGCTGTCCTCCGTCGCCTTTAGCGCCACACTCAGCGAGAACTTGGTGGGAGCCGATAGCGAGGCACTATACTGCGTCAGAAAAGGTCCTGTCGGGTTTTGGGCCGAGTGTGATGACTACGCGCTCTTTGTCAGGAAGCTCTCCGGACTCGAGAGGGCCCGGCGGGCGGACCAAGGCTCCGGCGTTGGTCAAAAGTTGAGGGTCTGCGCTTACTTTGCCGAGACGGATGATATGATTGGGAATAAGGGCCAAGCATACATGGAGGACTGTTGGAGAGGCAGTGGAGGGGCTGAATTTGAGGACGTGCTGGATTTCACGGCGATAACGGTCAGCGAGACCGATCACGACAGCGTGGTGGTATGTGTTGAGGTTTTGGAACAGATTTTCCGCGGTGTTCTTGATATTGCGTCGGCTGACCAATAATTGAATATCACAAAGGCCAACCAATCCGCAAAAATTGCTGTTCATGGCAGCTTATGTCGAGAATGTAATCAGATGCTTGCCCGCTTTGCCGGTTCACCTAGGCAACTTCTATTCTCTTTCCAAGCTTAGACACATGGTTTAGGAGCTATCTCAAACAAGCTGAACTAAAAAACACATTGTTAAGGCTTGTCCATCCATAGTCACATTAATAATACGGAAACGGCTCGATTCAAGATCTGAGATTGAAAATACTGGGGATATGGTAGCATGGTGGTTTAAATTAGCTCTTTTTTCCTAACAGGTTGTGAGATAATGAGAACGTGCTGGTTAACCGCCTTAATTAGTACTAATCATCTAAAAAAAAACCACTAGGCAATGCATATCTAGTTAACAAAGGAATAGCTTCCTCTCTTCAATTATTCCTTTTGCTCTATATTATGTTATCTAAAGGAGGTATCCTAGGCTTTAGTCACGGTAGCCTAGTAACAATTCAGGTAGTATAGGATATATAATAAGTAGTGTCGCTCTTAATCTATATATAACCTAAAGCTATATAGTCTCTTTATATACTAGTAAACTTAAAGACCTAGCGTTATAAAGAAAATAGTATTAAAGGCTTTACTTAAGCTATTTAATTATATATACTCTTAAATCTTTTTAAGAAATAAATTATATTTATTATATTATAAAGAAGATAATATTTAAATTAAACGTTAAACCTTTATTTATTTATAATAAATAGTATTAGTATAGTAGTAGCTTCGCTACTTATAGGAATTCGGAGGTGTATAATCGATAAACTTTAATAGCTAGCTAGCGCTACCTATAATAATTACACCAAACCTTTATAAAGTTTAGTAGGTAACCTATAGGGTATATATTAGTAGAGTAGTATAGAGGTAATACTTAACTATTTAAATATAAAGATACTATTTAATTATTTAAGAGTATAATTACTAGCTATAAAGCTGTAATAACGTGTATATTCGTTAGGTACAATTGCTAGTAGAAGGTCTAAGGAAGAGGTACCACTAGGTGTAGTAAAGGTGTAAGACTAATTCTTACCCCCTTTGGCCCTTGTCCTTTAGGGCTGCGAGGGCTACTACTTATAGTAACTAGGAAGGAGCTAAGGCTACTGCTAACTAGTTATTATAATTATACTTTTCCCTAGGTAGTACGCCCTTGTGCTTTTTTGCTTTGTTACTATTTTTCAGTAACTTGAGTAGCCTTTGATGTTAATTTACTAGTAAATTTGGCGTGCATAAGCTATTTGGCCGTCTATAAAACTCTAAGCGTTTAGCCCTTTAAACCTTAACTCTTTCTTTAACTAATAATAACTACTACCTTTTAACTTTTAGTATCAGTTGGTTTATTACTTTTTTTAATTAATTTTTTTTTTTACTTATTCTTTTTATTACTATATTTATTATGCCTTGCGTTTTTCCTAATAACAACTTCCGCTTTAATTATAGTTATAAAGAAAGCGGCTATTTGTTAGAGGATAGTAACCCTTTTAACGTGCCTACGCCCTTGTAACCAAGCTTTACTAACTTGCGTTATTAAATTTGTTTTTTTTTTTAAGATCTAGAGGACTTTATTAACTCTTTCTTTTACTATTGCAAGTTGTTAGTTTCCTTCGATACTGCCTAGCTCTTTACAAAGTCTAGTAGCGCTTTTGCAGCTTTATCTAGAATTAGTTGTAATTGCCCAACTATATAGGGTTTTCAAGCGGCTATAAGTTTAATTCTTATTACAATTAAGGAAGATAACGACAACAATCTTTTTAGTAAGGAAGTTAAGCTTTCACTTACTCCATTTAATCTTACCTTTTGCAATCGTTGTAATTAGCAACTTACCTATACGCTAGCTATAGACCAACTACTTGCTGCGCAAAGTAGTTCTACTAGGCGAGCTGCCGCTAAAAACCCCCGAAAACCCCTTAAAAGCAGCGAGCTAAAGCTGCAACCGCCAAGGCGCTTTTAAGCCTTTCGAAAAAAAGCCCTTCGGCGGTTCCTCGAACCCCAAAAGAAACTAAAGTGCCCTTGCCTAATTTTATTTGCAGCAATATTCCTACTAAGGTATAAAGCTATATAACTCCTTTTTCCCGAAAGCTCGTTTGCAACCCTATTGCTAAAATTGCAAAGTTTACTTAAAATACATTAAATTGCAAAGAGCGCTATATAGCTTAGCAATATACTATTATAGTGCGTATACTCTATAACTATTATTTTTATTACTTCCTTAAGTAATATAAAAACCTAGTTCTACGCCTAGTAAAGCTAATCCCTTACGTAGTTATAAATACTAGTTAATTCTACGATAATTATTATATAAAAATATACTACTTACCTTATATTATAATATATATATTAGCAATAAGTAGTGCAAATATTGCTAATACTTTATAAGGTAATTTGTTAATTGTTAGTTCTATAGCTAACTTATATTTTATTTATATAGTTTTAACTAGCCTTTAATAAAGTGCTAACTTGCCTATGTTAATTATACAAAAGAGCTAGTTATTTATTTCCTAGCTACGCCTAGCCCGTACGTTTAGCAGTTTCTCGACGAACGGCCCCTTTAGGGCGCAGGTTTTTAAGAAATTCATTCCAAATCCTTAATTCACAAGCATTAAAAATAAAAAGCAGTTTTTAGTTAAAACAAATGTAAGTTATTCCTTATCCTTTTATACCCTAGTCCTAATATATAAATAGAATTTAGCTATTATAAAAGCTAGCCTTTTCCGCTTGCAAGCTTTAACTAATACTTTTTCTTTACACCTAGTAAATTTTATTGCTTTTTTATCTTATAATAAACTACAAGAAAAATTTATAAATAACTTAATTAATAGCTATTATTCTATAGCCTAGCTTATACTTGCTAATAATGGGTTTTCGGTATAATACGCTTTTATATGGGGCTTCTTTAAGGAGATCTAAAATATAGTTTAAAAAGTATTTAGTAATTAGCTAAAGGGTTTTTTTTACTACTACAAAAGATAATATACAAGATGCAAACTATATTGCTATAAAAAATATTCGAGAAGGCTATACTATAGTAGTAATGCTAATTCGAGAGTTATTTATACAAACTTTGCTTTTTTAGCGTTAACCCTAGGATTAGTTATAATAGTTTTAATACT